>CAUYRH010094330.1:0-14930 GCA_963574655.1 Perodicticus potto
CACCATAGCTCACCGCAACCTCTAACTCTTGGGCTTAAGCAATTCTCTTGCTTCAGCCTCCTGAGCAGCTGGGACTATAGACGCCTGCCACAATGCCTGGCTATTTTTTTGTTGTAGTTGTCATTGTTGTTTAGCAGGCCCGGGTCAGCTAAATCCACCAGCCCCGGTGTGGCTGGTGTCGTAACCACTGAGCTACGGGCACCGAACCCAAAATCTTAAAATAGATATCGCCGGACAAACATAAAGATGATGATTATGATTGGTGCATTTTAGAATTTAAAGTTTCGACTTGAATCTTTAAGAGAGTTCTATGCAATAGAAACATTTTAATATTTTAAATAGTAATGTTTAAAAGGAGGATGGGCCTTATTTGTATGAATAGGTTTTATTTTATGAAGAAATATGAGCTACATTTTTCAGCAGTGCTACCTAATGGTTTTGCTTTCTCTATGCAAATACCTTTTGCATTTGCTGTATATATTACACTCGGAATGCCGACACGTTTAGCCTTTCCAACAGTGATGCAGATATCCATTTTACACAGAAGTCTCATGATCAGAAGTAGCATTTGTAAGCTGCTGATTTCGACAACAACATGGCTCAGCCTGTTTGCCACTATGTGCTTTGTCTTCTGTTGCATAGATTTTTCTCCCCAAATTATTAAATTTTCAGAATTAGCACAGAAAGATATTAATGATTTTCATATTTTACTTTTATATCGTGAGATCAAAAGGAATTTTTTCAAGCTAGACGTGACTGACAGAAAACCCCTTGAAAAACAGATCGATTGAAGAGAGATTCCACCCACCTTGCCTCACTTTCCTTCCTGAGCTCCTGAATCAGCTCTGGGCAGAGGAAGCGCACGGCTCTTCCAAAGTGGAGCATGAGTAGCTTCTATTTCTTACATCTTTCAGTTAAAGAATGAAGGTGAAAGTAAGAAATCCAGCCTTTCCTGCGTTTTCTTTAAGAAATTAATAAAAAATAATTTTTATCATAGCTACTTTATTATTATTGCTTCAACATTTGTGAGTGCCTGTTACGTGCAGGTCACTCTGGTAGGAGCTGTATTCTCTCATTACTCAGAAATGCTATTTCCGAGCTGTTCACCAAACATGTTAGAAAACTATTTTTGTTCTTTAGCTTTGTTGTTTCAAATAGTTGTCAATATTTGAAAATGCTCAGTAGACCATGCAAGAGGACCCAGTGATGATTGCCACATACTGATATTTTATAGCATAAGCTTAGTTTTAAGAGGCTCAAATCTTAAATTCCTGGAGAGTTTAAGAACCCAAAAGAGCTAGTTGTTAACAAAAAAGATGGGCATATATGATACCCTTCTATAGCACCTGTCTGTAGAAGAACATTCGGGCAATGCTAAAACAATATATACATTCTTTTAATTGTGTTACCTTACTTATTTTTAAAACATCCCCGAAACCCCAGTTTTCCAAGATTGATGAAATAAGTACGAAGGACAGAAAAGACAGCGCACGATCTGAAATCTCTCCCAAGGAAGTCAGGGAGAAGCCTGTTTTATAAACTCGGCTTATAAACACAGTTGATGAGCCATATTTGGAAAAATTCAGATAAAAAGTTTTGTGTAATTATTAGAAGTGATTGTGATGACTTGTAGATTCTTTAGAACTTTTTTTTGCCTTTATGAATTCTTACATTAATACATTTTATTTTCTGCCTCAAACTTTCAAGGAAGAATTTATTGGCCCTGGTTCTATAAGTCAAAGCATTGTTCTAAATCTATTCTATACTGCTTTGGTCCCCGGAGAAATGGAGAAAAATGGTTGCCAAATATTGGTTCTCCTATTTGGAGATTACCAAATAATATCCTTTCAATTCCAACAGCTTTCTAGACTTCATTAAATAATGGTGCCTATGTTACACCTTCCATTTTCTTACTCACCAGTTGTCAAGAAGCTGAAAGTTCACTTTGTAAAAACATGCCATGCTCATTTTTAATATTTGTTTTGAAATACAACCATTGTACCTTTTTCATTATCACAAGGTGGATATTTCTTTTTCTTTATTTTATTGGTCCTCTTACATTTGGGTCTTTTATTATGAGCTGTCAAAAATTCTTTTGGGAAGTAGTTAGGGTATAAATAATAAATTGATAAGAGAATTCATGATTAAAGAGAAGACAGGATCCATCACCCTATCCTTCTGCTAACATATCAGTTATGAATATCAAAAGGCTACATTAAAAATTAGCATATATTATATTACTTGATATAATTATACATCCATGTATTTGCCACCTTGACTTTTAATTCAGGGGTAAATTTGGGGTATATCTATTTATGGAGTTAATAATATTACCAAAACGGGCTTTTAGATTGAGTGAGTTTTTAAGTAGAGTAGTAAAAAACTTGCTTTGGGGAAACAATGAAAACACAACAAGAAAACTAATTGATCTGGGAAATTGCAAAATGGTAGATTGTAGATGATTGTAGATGGTCTGTGACAACCTCTGGTAGTTCTACATGCACTACAGTTGTAAGTCATTGAAATTGTTTATCCATTCACACACACACACACACACACACACACACACACACACACACCCCTGCATGTGTGCATGTACATTCCCAGTATACATGCCAGAGCATAAAACTAAATAAGCAGACCCCTCTGTGAACAATTTTATTACTCTATTTTAGGCTGGGGCTGAACTTTTGAAGCTGATGAGCAAAATAGTTTCCCATAAAAGATAATTTCATTTGCCAAAATGAAACTACTTTCCGTTATTAATGCCATAATGAAATGGTTTGAAATATGAATCTGTGATCTGAACAGAAAGGATGCTCCCGTGCCCGGCTCCAGGAGGGAGTTCTCTAAACAATTACACCCACGGAGAGGGCTGTACGGTTGTATTTTCATCACCAGCCAGCTGAGCTGTGTGCCTGTCAGACTCCTGGTCTCCCCTCCAGTGACAGCCACATTGACAACATGTTATACTCCACATTGATTTTACAGTTAAGGAGCTGATTGTGATATATAGGGATTTTAAGAATTCAGCTGAGAGGCTGACTTTTGCCTTTTATCATTCCATTAAAATTTTATAACCATCTTTTTCATGTCATTTCATCCATGAATTCTTACTTTAGAAAGTGATAGCTACTGCTGTGAGCATAACTTTTCTTATGTTCAGAGCTTTTTATTGTATTAGCAAACTACCCCAATTATAGTTATTACTCATGTTTTACATAATTGTGGTGACCCTTTCAACCAGGCAGGAGCAGGCCAGTTGATTTGTATATAGAATTAGATGATTCGGCTTATCATTTTAAAGCACTAAATTGAAAGAGTGCCAGGAGTCAGGTTTTAACACTTCCCTAGCCAAAGGAGCTAATTAAGCCACTTTCAGCTTCCTCGCAGAATCACACAAGTTAAAGGGCCCTTCTGCAACACGAGCGGGGCGGCTCCTCAGCCAGAGCGGGCAGCTAATAAAATGTACGCTGGCTTTTAAGGGGGGGTGAAAATCATGCAATTGAAATTGAACATCTCTTCTTGTCCAAGATAAGAGATCATCTTTATGAAGAGGCTATGTTCTGTGGGGGTTTGAAGTGCAAGTTCATCTCATTATCATGGATGTTTTACCTATAATGCTATCATCATATTCAGGAGAAATAAAAGGCTTATCCCCAGCCCCCCATCACAGAGAACAAACTGCATCATTGCTGTTTCTTTTCCCTGAAGAAGCTCACAGTCTGATAGTTCACATGTAAGGAATAATTATGCAAGACCCCGACGAAAACCATCATAGAAAATATTCTGATTTTTAAGTGTATATTATTCTCCTTTGGGGAGAGAGGGTGAGATAGGGTTAGACATTAAAGCTTGAATCTCCACCATTGATTTTACGAACCCCAATCTCAAGGGATTTAGGTTTTGTTTTTTTTTTTAATTTCAAAACAACATTGATATCTTACAAGACTCACACTTGCTCTTCTCTGGGAAACAGCCAAATCTAGATGACAAGCATAAATAAGAAAGCAACTCCATCCCCATTTTGATATAATAATTGCTACTGCTACTATATACCAGATAGCAAAAGTAAGAAATGTCACAGTGGTTTTAAGAAAGCTTTAAAATGAAAGCTAACAACAGACTAAATCAAAAAATGTGATCCGTACCAAGATTGCTCTTTTTTTTTTTGGATTTCTCTCTTCAAATAGGATACATTACCAAATTGTCAGAACTAGGTTGATTTCAGGGTTGGTGCCCTGTAACATCTTTCCCCTCAAAAAGTAATTATGAGTCTACCATCAGTCCAGTTGGTGACAAATACGTGGATCCTGGTGTGTGCAAGTGTGCTCGGATAACCGGCTAGTACCGCAGTCACAGGCTTTGCAAAGCAGTGGTTGCATTTAAAATTTAAACCTTCAGTGTAATGGTGAATCGTGTGCACACACGCACTCACATAATCAATGCTATTTTAAACAATTACCAAATCTAAGTATATCTTTTTTAAAGATTTTCAATAAAATGTAATGTTCACAGAAAAAAATCTCATAAATGTCAAAATTGCTGTGGGCAGAAAAGGGGGATATAGTATTTTCTTGATCTGTTGTAGCAATTTATAGATTTCAGGCCGTGGTTTATAAGAATGCTAAATGTTCTGGAATTACAGCTGTTACTGATCAGTGATTGAGCCAGATTTGTGTTATCGCACCATGTTCTTGCTTGTACCTAGAGAGCAGTAAAGCCTCAATATAATAAAAAGCACCTGCATTTTAAATGAAATTTCAATTGAAAAACTTAACAGCCCTTCAAATTGCAGAATTTAACGCAGCCCAGTAAAGCTTAAATAACACTTTGCCTCCGCAGGCTGAGGGGTTTGCATTCAAGGTGACTTGATTGTGTCGCATGCTGAAATTATTTACAATTAAGGAATTTCTCTGGAGGGCTGCAGAATATTTGCTGTTCCACGGCACCTATGCAGGCATATGGTGGGCCTTTTTCAGTATTCATGGAGCCTCCTGAACCTTTATGGTAATTGAATCAGTTAGAGTGCTGAGTGGAGCAAGCATAAAACCTGTTAACCTAAAGGTCAGATCTGTGCATTGTTTATTTATCAGTAGGTGAAAGAGCTAAATCGGCAGCTTCTGTCACAGTCACAGTAAAAAATCACCTATAATATTAACAGGGAGTAGATAAATTGGAAAACATGGATTAGAATGGCAAACAGAGCCAAGTCTAATATGGAATTTATAATGAGTGATGCCTAAGGATTTTACAGGGCTTTAAAATATGCAGGTTTGTTATGATTGTGTTATTGATTATAATTAGTTACTGGGGCTCTAGAAAAAAAAATTGTGGAAGAAGCTAGAACTTTGGTAACAACCGGCTTTTTGTATATTTCTTTTCTACCTTTCTTTAAAAAATGCTCTCGAAATATTTTTAATCGTTAGCTTTAATAAAGAAATCATTTTGGTAAATATATCTTAGAAAGGAAAATGCCAATTTGAGTTCCCTAAAATTCAGCAAGTATTTCACCCAAATTTATGAGCAAAGCAGTCGCAGTCCTTGTCTTTGGGACGCTTCTTTATTTTGTGGGCTTTACCGAGTGTTTTTTTTCATACCAGTTGCAAGGCCAGTGTTCTAATTGGGCCAGAGTGGAGGGAAACTCGGGTATGGAGGCAGGTGTGGCAAGGGTGCCCCAGGAGCAGGGCCCCTTGCACTTTTGTACCCAGGGAACAAAATTGTCAACATGCTAAGTGGCAGCTACATGACCAGGACCTCACTACACGGTCATGGCTGGCTAGGAACACAAGGCATCTTCCAGCAAGGCCACAGGTGAGAAAGCCCAGGGGCTTTTGTGTGTTCCTACTCCAGCATAGGAGCGTTATTCATTTTAGCTTTATTTTGAGGAGAGATGGGAAGTTCCCAAGAGTTATCATTTTTAGGGGATTTATTCTGCTTTGTAGAACCGGGACCTATCGACCCTCCGATTATTCTGGATGTGAAGTCAAGAATGATGTTGGTCGCCTGGCAGCCTCCTTCAAAATGCAATGGAGTTATTGCCCATTATAACATTTATCAACATGGCCGTCTATACTTGAGAACTTCCGGAAATGTCACTAATTGCACAGTGACCCACTTACGCCCATATACCACCTATAAGTTTCAGGTAGAAGCCTGTACTTCAAAAGGATGTTCCCTTTCGGCAGAGTCTCAGGCCACATGGACACTCCCAGAGGCACCAGAAGGTATTCCACTTCCAGAGCTGTTCTCTGATACTCCGACATCTGTGATTATATCTTGGCAATTCCCCACGCACCCCAATGGCTTGGTGGAGAACTTCACAATTGAGAGGAGAGTGAAAGGGAAGGAAGACATTACTACCCTGGTGACTCTTCTAAGAAGTCATTCCATGAGGTTTATTGACAAGACTCCTGCTCTTAGCCCATGGACAAAATACGAATACCGGATACTGATGAGCACTCTTGGTGGAGGCACAAACAGCAGTGCTTGGGCAGAAGTCACCACGAGACCCTCACGACCCATTGGGGTGCAGCCTCCCATGGTGACCGTGCTGGGACCCGAGGCCGTCCAGGTAAGAGGCTGGGTCTTCTGTCTCCTCTGCAGACTTAGGAATTTACCCTGGCTTGACTCTGTGTTGAACAGAGCCATCTGCTGACTAAACAAACACGTTTGTTGTTTTAGGCATTCACTGGAGAAACTGGGTTTTGGCCTTTGGCCCAAACGATCTTGAATTCGATGTCAGTTTTTCATTTCTCCCTGTATCCCCTTAATTATATTGTTGAGATGCTTCCATTTGCTCTCACACCTGAAATGCTTTGAATGCCACAATGGGATGCTTAGCTTAACCACCACGTCAGATTTAAGTAGATCAGAAAATGAGAAGAGATGGGAAAATACCCAGGAACGGATTAGCATATTAACACAATTTCCCATTACCAATATTCTGCTATTTTTTAATAATCAAAGAATCTAAATTAAGAGGAAAGAAATAAAAATAGCATACTAATGGGCTATCTAGAAAGGATTCAGTTATTCATCTCATTCTATTGGGAATGAGCTCTAGAGGACAGGATAACTACCATTGTTTTGGCTGGCATACAAACTTCATTCAAGGGAAATTAGTGTAACCAAACAGGAGGGAGTTTTGTAGCTTAGAAGCCTCTTTTGTGTAAATACACACATGCTTCCATGGATTCAGTCTTGTACCACTGCCAAAAGCATTGGTACGGTAGCTTGCTCGCCACAGCACAAAACAAAGGGCATTTGCATAACAGAAAAGTTCATCTGTTGAAATTATTACTTGGATCTATGTTCTGTGTTCCCTCACCCCCACCAAAAGCAAACACTAGGTGATGCTAAGCAGTGTAAATTGTTGAAGAGATTTAATTTAGCCTACAAATGAAAAGCTATTTTTAAAAGTCTTTATTAGTTAGTTTTAATATGAGACTGGTTCAAACAGCACACCTTTTTGATAAAACTGTCAAAAGGGTATGGAATCCCATTGACTAAACACTAAAAGGAAATTCATGGTAAGCACACAATATATAATGTTTATTATATGGATTAAGCAATCTTAAGGACTGCTCATCATCTAAAATAAAAGCAAAACAAAGCAAAACACTCAAATAAACCAAGAGTTATTAATCATTCTAGAAATGACATTTCTTTTTAATCCTGGGGGAGTTTTGCAAAACTTTGGTAGCAGTACCCATCAATATGAGGCAACATAATAAAACACCATCCCTTCACAAAGACAAAGCTACATAATGGACATTGCTTTGGATTCTTTTTAGCAAAACTTTTATTACTGGGCATTGTTGATTGTAGCAGGTCTGCAAAAGAACAAATATTTTCAGAAGGATAATAGCTCAGCGTATAATTCTACTTGGTTCAGCCTATACAGATGATGACCGAAAACATCCAGAGCAAGTTGCCTGGCTTTTTCTTCATACTTCCTTATCTTTCTTTCGATTGTGTAAGATCATACAGGAATGAAACAAAAAACATGGTTTATCTCTCTGCTAGAGGAGTTTCAATTAGCTTGGTTAGAGAGCTGAATCCTGCAGGCACTCACCAGAAGCGCACAACACTTGGTAACCACATGTTGGAAACCTAAAAATTTTTAAGAAGGGACATATTCTTCTTACCAAAGTATCTCAAGAATGGAAGAAAAAGTATCCAATATACTCAGACCTCCTATGAAACTAATTTATAGCTTTCATATGAAGGCTATAACCTAACTATAGCACAAGAATATGGGAAAAGGGGCAAGGGAGGGGAGGGGAGGGGGGAGGGTGGGTGGAGGGAGGGTAATTGGTGGGGCCACACCTATGGTGCATCTTAGAAGGGTACAGGCGAAACTTACTAAATGCAGAATATAAAGGTCTTAACACAATAACTAAGAAAATGCCATGAAGGCTATGTTAACCAGTTGGATGAAAATATTTCAGATTATATATGAAACCAGCACATTGCACCCCTTGATTGCATTAATGTACACAGCTAGGATTTAATAAAAATATAACAAATAAAAAAATTTAAAAAACCTTAAAAAAAAAAGAAGTTACCTGAAATATATGAGCATTATACACTAGTAATAACTTTTTAAGAATGCACACATTTTTTAAGTTCCCATTTTATAACTAGGAAGTAAATTTATCAATAAGTAGAGTCTGCAGGACGATTCTACTAAATCTGGCATTTGATGCTATATATTATTTATAGAGTATTAAAATAACATGTTTGTGCTTTAGTTTTTTGGTTTTTTTTTTTTTTGGCCAGTGCTGGATGGCCAAAGGATGTGGGGCTGGCACCCTACTCCTTGAGCCACAGGCGCTGCCCTATGCTTTAGTATTATTGGGTCACATTATGTCAGAAAGATCTGAAAACTTTTACCTGTCCTAGTGATACAAAAAGGTATATGAGGGCTAATCATGACTTCCCTTTGTAAAATATACGATATAAAAGTAAAAATTGCAAATAAATTAAATATTCATGAGGCATAACTGAAGGATCATTGCTAAATTTCATTAAGAAATTAATTCAACATTTGCCACTGACTTGTTGCAAGCATCAGGATGGATGAAGAAAATTATCAATAATGTCAACACTACCAACAAAAACAGTAATAATTGTAGTTCTGTTGCAATTTATTGAATCTTATAAATGAATGCTTGCCTTTGTGAGTGCCTCTTTCAGGCACTGAGGATACAGCAGAGATCAAAATAAAGTCCTAGCCTCATGGAGCTTGTATCTGAGACAGAATGCAAACAAACATACATGCACAATGTGCCCAGAAGTGACAAAGGACTTGGAGAGAGAAAACAAATCAAGCTCAGAGGAATAAAGAATACCAGATGATAGGGTGGGAGGTAGCAAAAGGAGTGGAGCTGGTTATTTTCACCCACTTCTTTTCATTTTGTGCCACATGTTCTTTTGTCTGTACAGTGCCATCTGCAAGAACTACAGTCTAGTAGGGAAAGAAAAAGAAACTATATTTACTTAAGCCAACTAGAAAACAAATTCAAAGTGACATATTCATAACTGTAAAATGAGGTGAATTGGCATAGATATGAGTATTAAGCGAGGTAACTTGGAGGCCAGGAATAGTAAGTGATGGTTTCTGCCTATAATCCTAGCACTTTGGGAGGCTGAGGCAGAAGGATTGCTTTAGGCCAGGAGTTTGAGTCCAGCCTAGGCAACAGAGTGAGACCCCATCTCTACAAAAAAAATTAAAGTAATTAGCCAGGTGTGGTAGTATGCACTTGTACATCCAGCTACTCAGGAGGCTGAGGCAGGAGGATCACTGGAGCCCAAGAATTAGAGGTTGCAGTGAGCTACAGTTGGACCACTGTACTCTAGCCTGGGTGACAAAGTGAGACCCTGTCTCAAAAAAAGAAAGAAAGGAAGAAAGAAAAGATAAATTGGAGAGCACAATTAAATAGATGAAACTCATATTCTTAACATCTTATTTTATTACAAGAAAATAAATAAATAATATCAAAGAGTTGTGTCATCTGAAAAGATGTGAAAGCCATGTACTTTTATTTGACATTTTAATCACTTAAGAAAATTTATTTCATTTTATGAAGTTGGCAAAAATGCTCTACCAAGACAAAAGACAAAAAAGAGTTCAATAAAACTATAGACTAATTTCATATAAGAATATAGATCCAAAAAATTTAAGTAAGAGATTAGCAAAGTGAATTAAGTAGTATATTAAAAGAATGATAAACCAAGATGAATGGTATAAAAAGCACAAGGATGGTTCAACCAGGAAATCTCTCAACACGCTACTTGTATCAATCAATTAAAGGAGACAGCCTATACTTTTATCAACAGATGCAGAAAAAAGGACTTAGGAAATTCAACAACATTTCTAACAAAAATTCCAAATAAAAATAAGATTAAGTAGGAGGTATGTGCATAATATAAAGTCAAGGTATAGACTAGTGCACTAAAGTTTTTGAACTGGAAACTAATAGGTAATATACAAAGATAAGTAAGTTGCATATCTGTAATGCAGCAGTAAAAACTTGTTTTATTTTGATTATCATGAGCCTCTAAACCCTGATGCTCCTATATACTTTCTCACAGTTAAAGCAAAGGGATAACATGTAAATTCTTGAAGAATTCCATATTTTTCAAAGAACTAAAAGTAGACGTACCATGTGATCCAGCAATCCCACTACTACATATTTACCCCAAAGGAAAAAAGACATTTTAAGACAAAGACACATGCACTCAAATGTTTATAGCAGCACAATTCACAATTGCAGAGATGTGGAAACAACCCAAGTGTCTATCACTGCATGAGTAGATTAATCAAATGTACATATATTCTATACCACGGAGTACAGCTCAGCCATAAAAATGGTGATCTAATATCTTCTGTAACCACCAGGATGGAGCTGGAGACTTCTTCTAAACAAAAAGGGAAAACAAATAATACGTGTACTCAAAACTTAATTGGAACTAGTTAATTAACACTTATGTACACATATGGAAGAAACACTCAACAGCAATCAAGGAAGGGGGTAGGAGGAATTGCAATACACATATTCTGGTGAAAGGAACACTCATAACTTTGACTTAATATATATAAAAGCAGTTAACCAAAATAGGGACACCTGTAATATTCTGAAATTCTTCTAAAAAGAATATTCTTAAGGAAACAGTTAGAAAAAAAAGCCAATAATACAAATAATGGTTTGGGGTTGTTTTGTTTCAAACTAGATAAAATGATTTTAAAGTGTAAATGGAAGACTAAATGGTTGAAAATATTCTAGAAAATTATGGATGAAAAGAGTGAAGTGATACTTTCTTTAGTACGTAAACTTACTCTAAAGCCACTAAAATAAAACAATATGGTATTGGCATAAAAATAGACAAACGGTCATTAGAAAAAATTAGAGAGTTGAGATATAGATACAAATGTATGTGGAAACTTGACTTATTGTATCAGAGGCATTTTATTTCATTGATAAAGGATAATTTGTTTTAAAACTTACATTGGTCAAACTGTCCATGTGGAAGGAAAAAGAAAAAAAAGAGATCCCTCTTTTATATATTTTTTATTAAATCAATATTATAACTAAATTCCAATAAAAATGTTAATGTTAAATAAAAAGCTGGGTGGTGCCTGTGGCTCAAGGAGTAGGGTGCCGGCCCCATATACCAAGGGTGGTGGGTTCAAGCCCAGCCCCAATCAAACCTGGAAAAAAAAAAAACTTAGAAGAAAATAAAGGAGATTTTTTTTAACAATCTAAAGATAGGGACGCTCTTCCTAAAGAAAAAAAAAAAAAAATCTCATTAGCTAGCAAACAAAAGGTAGTCAAATGCAGCTTAAAAATAATTCAATTGCTTTTGCCAAGCATATGACCCCACCTGAAATGTTAAAATCCAAGGGAGAGATTGGGAAAATACATCTATAAAACATGTTCTAGGCAAATAGATTATTTCCCTATAATATACAAATCACTTCTAATAATTTATAATAGAAAGATAACTTAATATAAAATAATCTAAATAAGAGGATATATAAATAGTCGATAATATTCAAAAAGATGTATACTTCACAAAAAGTCAGGAAATGCTAAATTGTAAAATAGGGAAAGAAATAAGTAATATTGGAAAAAAATAAAATTAGTAATTTTAAGAGTTGATGGGGACATAAATCACAGATATTTTGTGATAAAAGAAATTAACTTTTTCAGAAAGTGATCTGTCAATAATGATTAAAATTAGACAAATATTTACCTTTGACATAGCAGTGCTTGGTCATCTATCTAATACAAATAAAGACAATGATATATAGATTTCATACATTTCCAACTATTGCTTTTAGCAATAAAGTAATGTCAATAGGATATTTGAAAGGACTACTATGCAACAGGAAAAAACAATAGTTTGTTCATAATCTGTTATTAAGTCTGAAAAGCAAATTACAGCACAGTGGGTATATTTTTTCTGAAAAAAAATATTTCTGTAAAAGAAAAAAAATTTTTTTGCATAGACAGAGACCTACATGTGTGGGTCTGCTTGCTTGGCTTGTGTGACCAAGTAAAAAGCATGAAAAAATATGCTCTAAATTGTTGCTTTTTCATCTTAAGGAGTATAATTAGTTAATTGGGACCAGAATTATTTTTCTTTTATATGTCTTTGTACTCTTTCTGTTTCTGATTATAAAATGCAAATATTATATTTAGAATTAAAAATTAATATTAATAAATTTTAAGTGAAAGGAAGATTTTGAAAGAGAACTTCAATTCTTTTTCAACAAATATTTCTTGCACATTTTATTCTGTAGGAAGAGTTTTGCCAGAGTCGCTTGTTATGAGGAATTGCTGTACTGTGGAAAGTCAGATATTAACATATGGTCTTTCTTTATGGTACATTTGTATCTTCTATTGAGAAGTACTCTTAGAATTATGCAACTTTATGTGTAGAAATGATGGTAAGGATTGTCTCTTCCCATTAAACATGAGGATTCCAAGGCCCAGAGATGTTAAATATTTTGCTCCAAGTCACACAGTTTTAATGGCATAGCTTGGATCAAATATTAGGAATTTATCACACCTTCGCCCACTCTCAACACTTAATATCAATCTTCACAAATGCTCTTTATTCATAGAGTTTTAAAAAATAGTCTGATGTAGTTAAAGAAGTGAGTCAGTTGCAGTGTTTTTGTGTATTTATTCAGTCATAAAGCCACCTAAGTTGTATGTCTGTTTCTGCCTAAAACAGGGAGTTCTGAAAGTGCCTTGATTTTCAGAGCCATTCATCACCCATTTGAAAGAGTTGGTAGAAATGAGTGACTCTTAAACACCTAACCAGATATCTATCTGTCCTATTTTCTGAAAACGTATAATACCTAAACTAAATAATGACTACTCACATAAAAGAAATCATTAGAATAGGCATCTTTAAAATAAACATTTTCTTTATAGTGGGAAACTATAATTCTATTTAAAAGATTTCAGTGAAAAATTATTCTTTTAGAGAACACATTTCTTGCTCATGCAAGCCAAGAACATGCTCTTTGGTCTGAATTTTCAGAGATGCAACATTTCATAATCCTTCCTACATATAGTAGATATAGAAATTAAACTGGATGAAAGTTTTAATTCCATATATTTCAGCCACACTGTGGTTAAACATGGTCTTAAATATAGGAAAGAACAAAATACAATATTTAGCTCACTGGCTAAATCTTTAAATCCCTTTAAAAATCTTAGACACATTTATTTTTAGTAACAACTCCAGCATATTTTCAGGAAAGTGCAAATCCAATACCGTTTACATTAGTCTAACAGCTATAATGATAATGTCCTTCTCTACTTTGATACAAAAGATTGTGTTATTTAGTCCTCCTAAAATTTTTTTGTAAAAATGGATTCGTTTCTTGTTAGTCACTGCTGTCAATAAGGTAAATTTTTCTAAATTTTTAACATTTTTAAAAAAGAAAAATAGCTAATTTTTGGATGTAAACATTTCTAGTAGAGAAAATAGGAGTTTTTTAGATCTTCAAATGACTGTCTCCAGAGTCGTTACATCAAATCTCTTAATCTCTGCTGACAGGTATCTTATTAACGCTTTTTCTCAGCCTCAATGCTGAGTTCCTGATCAATTCACTGTTAGCTCAACTTACAAACACAGGCTATCTGCTACATTTTAATTCTTCCAAGTATTGCCAAGCTGTGACCTGGACTCTCAAAATATTCTGGTTGTGAGGCAAGAAAGTCATATTCCTCAGACCAGGCAGGTTGAATTTTAGCTGTGATAGCTCTTCCTTTTTTTTTAAATTTTATGTTACAAATACCAGGAAGACCCCAGACTTTGACCTTGACTAATGTTCCAAGCCCACAGAGAGTATTTTCACTGCCACAACAAATAGAACCCTGTGTCTGCTCTGCAAAATGCTTGCTTTAGGTTTTTTCTTTTTAATTTTCTCTGCATCCAGACAAATCCTCTGTCAAACTTCATAGGGACATCTCAAACTTCACTGTATCCCAGCAACATCTCTTCTTGGAACTTTGGAGTTTTTTTTTGTTTTTTTTTTTATTGAGTCATAGCTGTGTACAATAATTCAGTCAAGGAGTACAGTGTGTGGGCTTCACATACAATTGGAGATATTTTTATCAACCTGATTAATATAACATTCATGATATTTTCTCATTTACTATGTGAAAAAAATTTTGATCCGTATTTAGAAGATTTCTCCTGACCCTTCACATATGCACCACAAGTGTGATCTCACCCTTTATCCTCTCCCCCCCCACCCTCTCACTCCCCTTCCCTCCCTCACCCCTTTCCCCATCTTATTGTGCAATTAGTGGATTGTAGCCTTCACTTGAAAGATAAAAATTTGCTTCATATTAGGGGTGTATACATTGGATACTTTTTCTTCCATTCTAGAGATACTTTGC
>CAUYRH010094333.1:0-31092 GCA_963574655.1 Perodicticus potto
AGTAGCTGGGACTATAGGCGCCTGCCACAACGCCTGGCCATTTTTTGATTGCAGCCGTCATTGTTGTTTGGCGGGCCCGGGCTGGATTCGAACCCGCCAGCTCAGGTGTACGTGGCTGGCGCCTTAGCCCGTTGAGCCACAGGCGCCGAGCCGGGATCTGAGTTCTTATCCTGATCTTGCACTCACCAGTGTGTGAACCAGAGCAAGTTCCTGTCCCTTCCCAGACCTTCTATAGAGAGAAAACCCATGCAAGACTCCTTTGGGCTCCCCACCCTCCTGCCAGCCACAGTCTTAGAGGCTCAGCACATCATCCAGCACCTCCTAGGTCCCGGGGCTGTGCTGGGCACAGTGAATGCTCCAGCTGAGAACAGACAGTCCCATCCCAGCTTTCCTGGGGCAAGATGGATATTAAGTAAATCATTACACAGCTATGTACCTACACCTGTGGGGAGTTCAGGGGGCCTGGGATGGGAGGTGAGTCACCAGGGAAGACTTCCCAGAGTTAGTGTCATTTAAGCTAAATCTGGTGAGAGGTGACATGAGCAGGGGAGAGCAACCCTCCTGAGGCGAGCACAACTCCAAGAGGAACTTGCAATGTTGGCTAAAGGGAGAAAGGCCAGTGAGTTGGAGTTGACAGGGAGAATGCTGGAGAGTGAAGGCAGAGGAGGATGAGGGAGGAGGCCCAGACCCTGTGGACCTGGCGCTGTGAAGTTTAGACTCTTAGACTCCACCCAAGAGCGGGGAGCAGAAGGGATTTGAGCAGGAGAGTGACAGGGTCAAGTTCAGCCCTGTTCACATGGGCTTGGGCTTGGCATGCAGAAATCCTGCTTGGAGGCCTGGCTCTGTTCTTAGCCTCTCTGAGCCTCCGTTTCCTCTTCTGAAAAATGGCTATAATGATCTCCACTGCGGTAATGGCTGTGGGTTTTGAGGGGACAGCCTGGGTTCAAGTCTTCTCTACAAGCTGTGAGACCTTAGGTGGTGTTCAACAAGTGCTCAAAGGGGTGCATGCCAGCACGGAAGCGTAGGGTCTCTGTCCTCTCCCCCAGCTTTCCTGATCCCCCAAATGGGGTTTCCGAGGAGGTCCTCAAGACCCACAACAGCACGTCCTCTGTGACACTTTCTGCTCACAGGAGCCCTGGCTGGATCCCGAGGAGAGGCCGGGTGTAGGGCTGGAGGCTGATGCAGGAGGTGACAGTCCCTGCCTCTCCCCTCCGGGCTTGGAGACCCCAGCGAATAGGAGATGGGGCTGTGGCCGGGACTAAAAGGATCCAAGCTGAGGAGACAAAATGTCCCCTTGCTGGCACACAAAGGAACCCAGAAACTGAGGGACAGGCTGACCCTTTGGGACTGGGACTGACTTAGGTTCTGTAAAAATTGATCCTCATGTGGCTTCTGGGATTACGTGCAAATGGGTTCGCTTTGTATTTCTGTGTATGCTTGTCACCCTTCAATGGCATATCCCGCTGGTTCTCTTTCTGAGAAAACAGCCTGTGAGGTAGGAGCCAACATGCTTATGGCGACATCACAGAGAAAGCCCAGCTTGTGCATGCCAGAGGGGGCTCTGAGGCTGTCCCAGGGCTGAAGAGCCCACCTTGCTGGTTTCTAGGGTTCTTGGGACTGTAGAATGCTCCTGCTCGGCTCGGCACTGGTAGTTCAGTGGTTGGGGCGCCAGCCACATGCACTAGGGCTGGTGGGTTCCAATCCGGCCTGGGCCTCCTAAAAACAGTAGTGACAACAACAACAACAAAATAGCTGGGCGTTGTGGCAGGTGTCTGTAGTCCCAGCTACTTAGGAGACTGAAGCAAGAGAATCTCTTTAGCCCAAGAGTTTGAGGTTGCTGTGACCTGTGACCACAGCACTCTACCGAGGGTGACATAGTGAGCCTCTGTTCAAAAAGAAGAAAAGAAAAGAAAAAAGAATGCTACTGCTGCCATGAGCCACTGAGAGAGGACAACTAGGGCAGCTAACCATCAGAACCACCTGGTCTTCTCACTGGCCAGGTAAGGAAACTGAGGCACACAGAAAATCAGGTCTTCCAGTATTATGATAGAGCCAAGATTTGAAACAAGACCTGCCTACCTGGCAACACGGTCATGTTTTCTTTCTTTCTTCTTTTTTTCCCCGAGACAGAGCCTCAAGCTGTTGCCCTGGGTAGAGTGCCGTGGCGTCACAACTCACAGCAACCTCCAACTCCTGGGCTCAAGGAATTCTCCTGCCTCTGCCTCCCAAGTAGCTGGGACCACAGGCACCTGCCACAACGCCCAGCTATTTTTTGGTTGCAGCTGTCATTGTTGTTTGGTGGGCCCGGGCTGGTTTGAACCTGCCAGCTCAAGTATATGTGGCTGGTACCTTAGGCGCTTGAGCCACAGTCATGTTTTCTGTGGCATCTTTCCTCCTTCCTGCCCACATTTGGCCTCTCTGCCAGTATCTGACATCCTACCTGCCATCAATACACATATGGGTGAGCAGAAAAGTCCAAGTGGGGAACCAAAGAAGGAAGAGGAGGGTGAAAGGACAATTAACTTTGAGACCCTGCATGGCCCTGAATAACCACTCCTTAGGCCGGGCAGGTGGCTCACGCCTGTAATTCTAGCACTCTGGGAGGCTGAGGCCGGTGGATTGCCTGAGCTCACAGGTTTGAGACCACCTGCCAGAGCAAGACCTCATCTCTAAAAGTAGCCAGCTGGCTCCGTGCCTGTAGCTCAGAAGCTAGGGTGCCAGCCACATACACTGGAGTTGATGGGTTCGAATCCATCCCGGGCCCGTCAAACAACAATGACAACTACAACCAAAAAACAGCTGGGCGTTGTGATGGGCACCTGTAGTCCCAGCTACTTGCGAGGCTAAAGCAAAAGAATTGCTTAAGCCCAAGAGTTGGAGGTCACTGTGAGCTGTGATGCCACAGCACTCTACCCAGGACAACATAGTGAGACTCTGCCCCCACCCACAAAAAGTAGCTGGCGTTGTGGTGGGCTCCTGTAGTCCCAGCTGCTTGGAAGGCTGAGGCAAGAAAATCACTTGAGGCTCGGTGCCTGTGGCTCAACAGGCTAAGGCGCCAGCCACGTACATCTGAGCTGGCGGTTCGAATCCAGCCCGGGCCCGCCAAACAACAATGGTGGCTGCAACCAAAAAATGGCCAGGCGTTGTTGTGGGCGCCTGTAGTCCCAGCTACTTGGGAGGCAGAGGCAGGAGACTCGCTTGAGCCCAGGAATTGGTGGTTGCTGTGAGCTGTGATGCCTTAGCACTCTATCAAGGGTGATAGCTTGAGGCTCTGTCTCAAAAAAAAAAAAAAGAAAATCACTTGAGCCCAGGAATTTGAGGTTGCTGTGAGCTACAATGCCATGGCACTCTACCAAGGGCAGCAAAGTAAGGCTCTGTCGCAAAAGAAAACCACTCCCTACTTAGAACAACGGTCATGATCATGGTGAATCAGGCCATCCATCCTCACTCCTGCCCTCCCTATGCACCCTGCCTGTGTCTGATTTCCCACCACCTGAGACTCCTGGCTACCTCCCAAGCTCACCTGTTGCCCTCTTGCCTCCGAGACTTTGCCCTGGCTGTCCCCAGTATTCTGCTGAGCAGACCTCTGTGTTGGGGTATCAGGGATACAACCATGAACCAGGGACCCATGGTCCCTTTCCTCATAGAGCTCTGGATGGATTGTGCAAATATGTATCGGGATGTGTGTATCTGTAGGAATACACGTGAGCCCCTTCAGCTAGACGTTTATAAGCATGAGGACATGTTCCATTTGCATGCATGTCTTTGTATGTATATAAGTATATGTGCATTGTGTCCGTGGGCATGACTGCTTGTGTTTGTACGTGTGTGTGGACAGGAGTAGCTCGTAAATGTGTAATTGTGGTATTCACATGCATGTATGCATTTACATACGTGTGCATCCTTGTGGATGTTTGTATGTGCATCTTGTGCGTGCTTGTGTCTATCTCTTTGTATTTGACTTTAAGTGCACACTTGTGTGTAGGGGAACATTTCTGCTAATGTTTAGAAGTACATGGAACAGGCATCTTTGAAGACACAGAAGCGTGTGGGGCGTGTATGACGGCCATGCGTTCATCTTTCATCTCATATGTATTTGCGTGCATGGGGGCATAATCTCTTTGCACACCTTTGCGGTGTGCACGTGCGTCTTTGCATTTGCATGTGTGCAATTCCTCTGTACACAAGCAGGTTGGTGTGGGTACTCCCCCAGATGCACGTATATTTCTGTGGGTTCTCATGTTTGTGCCTCTGTGTTTGCCTCTGTGCACATTTTGAACGTGTGTGGCGCCCTGGGAGTGTGCAAACACATACTCATTGGGGAGTGCAGCACACGGATGTGGGGAGGGGTTTTCCTGGGTTTCAGCAAAGTGCTGGAGGACAGAGAGAGGGCGAGGCTTGGCTGCTGGTAGCTTGTGGAGGATGCTGAGTAGGGAGCAGAAGCCAACCAGGGCTGCCCAGCTGCCCCTCTCCACAGCCTTCTCTGCACCCAGCTGGGGTTCAGGGAAATGGCCTCCTCCCGCTCCCTCCAGGACTCCCTGGGCCCCATGCCAAAGGAGGCTCTCTGAGCTTACAGAGCCATGTCGTGCGTTTACCTCTCACACCTGCCCCAGGGCTTCTCTGCCCAGAGCTCCGAGCCCCAGTGGCCAGGCTGCAGGGCCCGGCTCCTCTGGAGTTTCTCTCCATCGCACAGCCCTGGCTTCAAGGCCCTGGCTGGAGTTGGGCCAAGCGTCTCCCCCTCAGCAGCTGGAGATGCGCGAGCTGCCCTCCTGGCTGAAAGTAATGCAGTGCGCAGAAAACCAGCGTGTGTGTGCGCTCTCTCTCATAGTAAGTGTGACCTGACTCTGTGATGCCCTTCTATCTGCCAGTTTGCCCCTGGCCCCAAGCTCCCTCTAACTGTGCTTCCTGTCACCACTGCACCTGGGATCCAATACTCACCTCCTGGTGCAACCCTCATCCTCTGAAGACATTGGGGTCACCCAGAGTCCTCCTCCCCCCACTCAGTGTGACCCTTCTGGGCACCATGAAGACCCCTGGTTTCCCTTCCTCCATCTCATCATCCTCAGGGACCTCCACCATGCCCCATGCACCACCCTCACTCGGTCATTGCTTGTTCGGCCCTACCTCTGAGGTCGGAAGGTCAAATGTCCCTGCCTCCTGTCCATCTAGCCCCCTAAGAAGTACCTAAGCTCATCACTCTCTTCCAGAACTCTGTCCCACGGGTCCCACCCCTTCCCAGGAGTCCTCATGTCTACCGCTTTCCCTATAATATGCTGCCATGGTCCTGCCCTAGAGCTAGCCTCATCACACTGGGCCTTTAAGCAATGGCATTATCACTTTTTTTCTTCTTTTTTTTTTTGAGACAGAGTCTCACTTTGTTGCCCTCAGCAGAATGCCGTGGCATCATAGCTCACAGCAACCTCAAACCCCTGGGTTCAAGCGATTCTCTTGCCTCAGCCTCCCAAGTAGCTGGGACTACAGGTGCCAGCCACAATGCCCGGCTATTTTTAGAGGCAGAATCTCGCTGTTGCTCAGGCTGGTCTCAAACCCATGAGCTCAGGCAGTCCATCCACGTCAGCCTCCCAGAGTGCTAGGATTATAGGTGCGCGCCACTGCGCCCAGCCTGGCATTATCACTTTTGAGTGAACTCTCACCACAGCCACTCCAGTTGGACGCCCTATCCTTTGGTCTCCCTGCTCCCTGTCTGCATGTCCCTTCCTAGGCCCCTAGGTGGCTCGTCTTGCTCTGCCTCTTGATTATCTGGTCCTGTGTCCTGCAGTCTGCCGCTGGCCCTCCGCTCTCCCTGGTGGTGCCCACCACACCCATAGCCTCCTGAACATCTACCCCTAGCCCTGTCTCCTTCTGCACACCGGACCCATCAGGTGTGCTGCCCTCAGACAGGTCCGATCAGTGTCCCCAAAGCCCACACAGGTCCATTCCACCCCAGTCTCCCCCCACTTGCCCTTCCTTTATTCCCTCTCAAGAAATTGTACCCCTGCCAAGGTCTGCCAGCCTAGGGGCAAGACACCACCCTGGCCTTCCTTCTCTCTCACCCTTGACATCCTTTTGGTCACTGAGTGTTCCTACCCAGGGTTTATTGGGCTTTTTGGATATAGATTTTATTAAATTTAGAAAATTTTTAACCATTAATTCTAGCAATACTTTGTTTGTTCTCCTCCCTCTTTTCCTTGTGAGACTCCAATGATACATATATTAGGCCATGTGGATTTATCCTACAGCTCATTGGTGTTCCTTTTCTTTTTTATTCTTTCCTTCTTCTTGATTTATTTTTTCTGCTTCATTTTGTAGTTTTTATTGCTGTCCTCTCAAGTTCACAAATCTCTTGCCTTGTCTAACCTGCCATTAATCCCATTCAGTGTATTTTTCATCTCAGATATTGCAATTTTCTACTCTAAAAGTTCAATTTAGGCTTGGTGCCTATGGGTCAAGGGGCTAAGGCGCCAGCCACGTACACCTGAGCTGGTGGGTTTGAATCCAGCCCGGGGTCTGCCAAACAACAATGACAGCTGCAAGCAAAAAATAGCCAGGTGTTGTGGCAGGCTCCTGTAGTCCCAGCTACTTGGGAGGCTGAGGCAAGAGAATCGCTTGAGCCCAGGAGTTGGAGGTTGCTATGAGCTGTTATGCCACAGCATTCTACCCTGGGGAACAACTTGAGGCTCTGTCTCAAAAAATAAATAAATAAAAGTTCAATTTAGACCTTTTTAATAACTTCCATGTTTTCACTTAACTTTTTTTTTTTTTTTTTGAGACAGAGTCTCAAGCTGTTACCCTGGGTAGAGTGCCGTGATGTTATAGCTCACAGCAACCTCCACCTCTTGGGTTCAAGCAATCTTCTTGCTTCAGTTTTTCTTCCTTCTATTTTTAGTTGAGACAGGGTCTCACTTTTTCAAGACTCAGGCTGGTCTTGATCTCGTGAGCTCCAGCAATCTACCCACCTTGGCCTTCCAGAGTGCTAGGATTATAGGCGTGAGCCACCATGCCCGACCTCCACTTAACTTTTTGAAGACATGCAATACAGTTACATGAATTCTTTTGGAGTCCTCTACCAATTCTAACATCTGTGTCAGTGTCTGCTGATGAGATCATTCTTTTCTTTATGGGTCATGTTTTCCTGCTATTTTACATGCCTGATAAATTTTTTATTGAATGCAAAATATTATGAATTTTGGATACTTTTATATTCTTGTAAATCTTGAGATTTGTTCTAGGAAGCAGCAAGTTACTTAGGAACCAGCTGAGCCTTTTGGTCTTGCGTTATGATTTATTAGATGGACCTGGAGCAGTGTTCAGGCTCGGGCTCGCTGTTTTCCACCTCCGAGGTAAGACTGTCCTCCCTGTTCTATCCAATCCATAATGAATTACAAGTTTTCCAGTCCGGCAGACGGGAACAGGCACTCTTCTTTCTACTTACTCTCTCTAACCCTTTCAGATGAATCTTTTTCCAGCCTTTTGAAAACCACTGTTTCGTGTATTTTTCTGAGTGTTTTTGGTTGTTTCAGGAGAGATAGTAAATCTGGCCTATTGTTACTCCATCTTGGCTGGAAGTGAAAGTCAATCATTAATAATTCTTGACTCTATCAACTTTTCTCCCACCTCCAGCCACAGATCAGATCCCATTCCCTCTTGGCCAGGTGATACCCACAGCTGCCCAGGGCATAGTCCCTGCCGAATTCAAGTCATTTTCCATGTAGCAGCTGCCAGAAAGGTCTTTCCAGATTGCAGATCTGACTGTGCTCCTCCCCAGCTCCAAATCTCTCACTCCTCATTGTCTTCCCTCAAACTCCCACCTGCTCATCTAGTGTCAACACAGCCAAGCAAACTGAGCTGCTTGTGATTTTCCCAGTGGGTCATTCTCCCTCTGCGAGGCTTTTGCTCATGCTGTTCTTCCTGCCTTTCCTCTTCTCTTCTACTCCTCCTTTGGGCCTCAGCATAGGACAGCCTGGTCCAGGTGCTCTCTCACCTTCCAGGTAGGGGAGGGTGCCCTCACCATGTGCACCTGCCCTGAGCACAGAGTGCTCTGGACTGTGGCTTCCTGGCATGGTTACCTCACCCTCCACAAGGGTGAGGCCCTGCCTGGTTCACTGTAGCCTCTCATGCTGAACCCTACCTAATATATCCACTGAATGAATGAATGGAAAGAATGATGGACAAGGCCCAGCAGGGAGGGAGGCCCGGACTCTGGGTCAGGACACCCTGTCTTTCTCCCAGCCCTGCCCCAGCTTTCTGGCTGGTTACTGCTCTGAAGTCCTGTTTCACACATGACAAAGTGATCTCCGAGTTCTCATCTGGTGCCAACTGTCACACTCACCCATTTCCACAGCATCATGGAATGAATCACAGTGATATTGACCCCAACCTCCTTTTGTGACTGATGGGAAAACTGAGGCCCCTTTGTGGGGTGGTCAGGGGTACAGAAGAGGACTAGGTGGGGTGGGAGGTGGCTCAGTGCATTAGTGGCAGAGACCAGCTGGAGGACCCCTTGTGGAGCTCAACTCTGCTCTTCTGGGCTTTGGCAAGAAGAATGCTGAAAAGGAGTTCCCACTCCCTGTGTCCTGAGGGGGCAGGGTGGCTGTCCTCTTGGATTGGTTAGGCACTCAGGGATTGGAGTCAGGATCCCTGCTCCCTCTCCAGATTTAGAACCCACAAATAGGGAGGAAGAAGAGAGGGGTCACTCTGAATCGGTCACATATTCCGACTGGGGAGGACTTTACAGGGGGAGCTCAAGGTCAGCCTGAGGTCAGGCCCTGTCCAGCTTAATTATTCATTAACCAGGCAAGTCCAGCCATTGAGTTAATGACCAGCACAAGGCTGGGGAAAATTCCTCCCTGAGGGTGGGCACGACCTGCAAGGTCAGGGAAGCCTGGGCATGGATAGCTGCTATGGAGTCTCTTCCTTCCTTCACTCATTCACCTCTCACCAGGAGGGCCAGGAGAGGAGACCGAGCAATGGAGATGCAAACAGCAGTGGTCAGTGCCATGGCAGGGGCCTCACTGGGTCTGAGGGAGCCCAGAGGAGCCCCCAGGCCTTGTGGGGGAAGCCCTGCAGGTGGGGGGAGGGGAGAGGCCCTGAGGAGACCTGCTGGAGGAGGCCATGTCCCTCTGTTTGGTGTGGCATCGGGGCTTTGCAGGCTCCCAACTCAGGGGGCTTCCAGCCCTTACCTTCAGTAGCATTCTCCCTGCTCCTTAGGGCTGTGCCATCACTCCCACTTCTGTCCTAGTGTTGGGGATTTCCTCCAGTGGCCTAGGCCTCCTGCCACCCCATCCCAGTGCCTGGCCCTCCACGGGGTTGGTGGGCTGGTGGCTGAGGAGGGTCTGGGAAGAGGCTTGAGTGCTGGTTGTGGAGGAGAGGGCCTGTCCTTGGATATGAGCTGCTGACAGGGAGGACCTAAGTGGGGCTCCAGGGACCCGCTGGTGGTCTTGTCCCAGTGCCCTGAGGGGAGGAGATCCCTGGGCTTGGGGGAGCCTTGAACAGATGTGAAGGCAGGTGGGACTGGAAGGAATTGGCAGGAGGCAGAAAGAGAAAAGAGAGGGAAAATCAGACTGAGCACCAAGACAGGGGGATGGAGCCTGCCAGTGGGGACAGGCTGAGATGGGTGGAGGGAGGTGGGGACAAAGAGTCTCTGGGGACAGCTGTGGGAGACTCTCCACAGCCAGGTCGCCCAACCTGGGTCCTGGCTGGGTTGACCCAGCACGAGGGCCCCACTCAGGTCAGAGTGCCCAGAAGGCAAGAGGAGATGGGAGGGGACATGGGCTTTGGGTGCTGGGGCTGGAGCAGGGTTGGGGAGGGGTTCAGGTGGACCGGTGACCCCAGCCTGCCAGGAGCTGCCTGGGCAGGGGCAAAGTTGCACAGCCTTGGGCGAGTCCCTCTCCTCACTACAAAGGCTGGAGAGGAGAGGCTGGGGGACAGGGGGGCAGGAAGCGGAATTTCAAAGCGGTTTCACCCTTTGTTACCCCTTCCCAGCTCCACCCCCACGCCCTGGGCTGCATTCCAGAGCCGGAGGGGGTCCTGCCCTGGGAGAAATCCGCTTAGACTGAGGCTCGAGTTACAGCCCCGCTGCTGCCAGAGGTGCAGGGCCTTCCCAAGCTGACACCCAGTGGCTATTGGAACTTTCCTGACTGCGGGTTCCCTTGCAGTTCCACCCCATCTCTACCCTGGGACCCCTGCAGGGTCCTGGGCCTCAGGAGGGGAGAAGAGAAGGGGAGACGGTGACCCCCTCCTCTGTAGACGATGGGGAGACAGGGTCTGGGGTTGTTTTTTCAGGAAGGGAGCTGCCACTGTTTTCTGCCCTGGTTCTGACCTCAAACCAAAACGTACAGGGAGATTCCTGGTGTGGGTGAGGTGGGCTGCGGTGAGGGGAGTCTTGCTTTCTGTGTAGGCCAAATAGGATTTTATCTTATTTTTAGTGCATTCTTGAGGTATATTTTACATTTGGTAAAATGCTCTAATTGTAAGTGTGCGACTTCTTACATGTGTGCCACTATGAGCAGGTATACCTCTATCCCTCCAGAAAGTTCCCCTGCTCCCTTCCCAGTCATGTCTGCACCCCAGACCCAGACCTCCATTGCTGTCACTGCAGACAGTTTTGCCTTTTCACACAGATAGAATCAGAGTGTGTGTTCACTTGCGTCTGGCTTCTTTTGCTTGGCATAATATTTTGGGCCCATGCATATCATTGCACATCTCCCTAGCCGTCCTTTGTCATTACTCAGTAGCAAGTTCACTGCTTGTTCATCCCTCTGTCAGTGGCCAGGCCTGGACTCTGAGGCAGGAAGCTGCTGGGAACATTCCTGTCCCTGTCTCTGTGGAGAGGCAGGGACTTGATGTGACTTTTTTGTTTATGCTCTGATTCCCTACTAGGAACACGCAAAGACACAGGGCCTTTGCACGTGCCATTCCCCCATCTGTGCCCTGTCCTTGTGGTGACTGGCTCCTTCTCCTTATTCAGGTCTCAGCTGAAATGTCCCCTATCCAGAGAAGGCCTCTGTGACCACTTTGTCCAACAACGACTCCTTCCTCTTGCTGTCAATTTTTTTTTTTTTTTTTTTGAGACAGAGTCTCACTTTGTTGTCCTTGGTAGAGTGCTGTGGAATCATAGCTCACAGCAACCTCAAACTCCTGGGCTCAAGTGACCCTCTTGCCTCAGCCTTCTGAGCAGCTGGCACTATAGGCACCTGCCACAATGCCTGACTATTTTTTAGAGACAGGGTCTCTCTCTTCCTTAGGCCAATCTTGAACTCTTCTAAGCTCAAGCAATCCGCCTATCTCAGCCTCCCAGAGTGCTAGGATTATAGATGTGAGCCACCCCACCTGGCCTTCCAGATTTTGTTCTTTGGCTTTGCTGTCTTGTGGTTCTCCTTGGCATTTGCTGCCCCCTTATCCTTGTAGTATTTCCAGTTTGAGGCCACCACCTGCTTTCAGAAGGCAGCACCTGGCACAAACATTGGTAGGTGTTGGAGATGAGAACCCTGCTGGGCCTCTGAAGAGGCTCCTGCACCCTTGACCTAGGAGACCAGCCTGTTCCAAGGAGGGCTGGGAGATGTGTGAGCCAGATTCAGACCTTTCTTATCTTTTGGCTAATGGTTTGCCAACCCTGTTGTGTAGCAAGAATGAGTGGAGGGTGGGGACAGGCCTAGCCTTGCCCTTCACTCCTACCTTACCCCAAGCTGCTCAGTATCTATCTGTTTTATAAACACAAGTGTAGAAGGAAAGTCTCCCTGCGGAAAGGGAGGTTTGGAAACCACTGCTGTAGGCAACGGAGGAGGGGGGGGCGGCCACTGAGTGTGTGAGGAGGGGAGTGATATGGAGGTGGCCAGCAGTGGCGATCCAGCCCACACTGGTAGAAAGGAGGGCTGCCTTTGATTCTTTCGCTATTAGCCTTCCATAGGCTCGGGAGCCCCAGCACTTGGGAGTACGGAGAGACCCACAAATCCACGGAGCTGGGACTCAGTGAGTGAGAGAAGTGAGCTGGGGCAACAAAGGAGGGAGCAGCAGACCCAGCCTTGACTTGGGCAGCACAGACATGTGGACATTGTGTCTTCCAACAAGGGCGGCCACAGGATTAGGACACCCAAGGGGCCACTGGGGTTGGCCACAATTTGCTGAGGGACAGAGAACCAGCGAGTGAAAGGGACATGCCCATAGTCAGTTACATAGCTGGTTAGAGGCTGAGACAAGATGAAAAGCAGGTGTCCCCTCCTCAGGGGAGCTGCTCCCCCTCCTGCTGCCTTCCCCACACCCTCCCCTCCAGCCCTGCAAAGCTAGGCTGGCAGGTCACAAGGTCTCTTTTGCTGTGGGCTTCCCCTCTCTTTACCTGCTGGCCTATCACCAAGCAGAGGGGGCAGAGGCAGAGTGGGTGTGGGGGGCTCTGCCTGGATTGCTGTGGGGCACTTAGGATGTGGAGAGGCTGACCTGCTTCCCCAGGCTCTGCCCAGCACCAGAAACCCTGGAGATGTAGATGGGTCACAGTCATCCTTGGCACCTTCAAGTGTTGACAGAGCCTTAATGTGTGCTGTGAGCAATGTGATCCACTGGGGATAGCTGGTAATCAAGGTAGACAGGGGCCCTGGGGCTCACAGCCTTGGGAGTAGTCCCAGGCCAGGGCTGTGATGGGGAATTGGCCAAGAGTATGGAGGAAAGAAACGAGAGAGGAAAGATGGAGAAGTCACAGGCTTTTGCAGGCCAGGAACAACCTGTGCCAGGGCCTTGGGGCAGGTGGGAACAGAGCTCCTAGGAGAGGTGCAGGTCTGGTTGACAGAGCACAGGTGAGTTTCACAGGGCCGGGTCCTTAGGTCTCCCAAAAGGCTGCCATGAACTAAGGTTAGCCAAATGGCCCATCCTTGTCACATTCTTTTTCTGTTCCGATGCAGAGCCTCTCATACTTCAGTGTGCGTTTGAAATCCTAGAGCCTGGGGCAGAGGTGAGAGGAGCCTGCTTCAAATACAGAGTCGCTGGCCCCAGAGCAGGTGATTCCAGTTGGGCCAGTTTATGAATAGGACCTAGTAATCTGCATTAAATAACCATCCTGTATTCATTTCTTAGGGCTGATATAACAAATGACTACAAATGTGGTGGCTCGAAACAACAGAAATTTATTCTTTCATAGTCTAGAAGCTCAAGTCCAAACTGAGTCTAAAGTCAAGGTGCTGGGGCGGTGCCTGTGGCTCATCGAGTAGGGTGCCGGCCCCACATACCAAAGGTGGTGAGTTCAAACCTGGCCTCGGCCGAACTGCAAAAATAAATAAATAAATAAATAAAGTCAAGGTGCTGGCTCGGTGCCCATAGCTCAGTGGTTACGGTGCAGGCCACATACACCGAGGCTGGTGGGTTCAAACACTGACTGGGCCAGCTAAAACAACAATGACAACTGAAAAAAAAAAATTTTTTTTAAAGTATATATATATATATATATATATATATATATATATATATAGCCGGGTGTAGTCCCAGCTACTTGGGAGACTGAGGGAAGAGAATCACTTAAGCCCAAGAGTTTGAGGCTGCTGTGAGCTGTGACGCCACAGCACTCTACTGAGGGTGACATAGTGAAACAGATTCTCAAATAATAAACAAACAAACAAATAAATAAATAAGATCAAGGTGCTGGCAGGGCCCCTTTCTTCTGGAGGCTCCAGGGAGAAAATCCGTTTCTTGCTACTTCTGGTTTCTGGGGGCTGCCAGCATTTCTTGGCTTGTGGCTAAGTCATTCCAAACTGTTTCCATCTTCACATCTCCTTTTCCTCTCCTGTAGCAAATTTCCATCTGCCTTCCTCTTATGAGGACACTCGTGAAAATAATCCAGGACATTCTTCCCACAGCTAGAGCCCTAATTTAATCACACCTGGCACGCTCCTTCTGCCATATTGAGGCAACATCCAGAGATGCCAGGTATTACAACCTGGGTGTGGTAGGGGCTGTCCCTGAGCCTGTCACACATCCCCCATATGATCCCAACATAGAGGGTGCAGGGACTGCCCCAGGAAACCTTAGTCTGAAGGTTTGTTCATTTAACTGGTGCCTGCTCTCTCAGGATTCTGTGAGTTTAGAGACATGAGGATTCGACATTCATTTAATAACCTTTCAGTTCATGCCACTCCTTCCTGCTGGGCCCCATGCTGGACACCGGGGCCACCAAGATGAGCTCCTTACACACTGAGCCCGGCTAAGGGAGCACTCAGGCTCCTGTCCCTGCCCCTAAAGCTAGTGGTCTTTGCCAATCAGGAAGAAAGTACCCTCCTTTTTCATGTGATCCTTCCAAAATCCATCCTAACCCTCCCCTAGTATGTGGAAGGCACAGGATTGGGGACAGCTCGGCTTGAGGGCTGGACCTTCTTTTGTCTAAGCCAATTTCTGGACAGTTAAATGATTCTGGCCTGAGCCAGTCAGCACAAAACGGCATCTTCCAGTGACCCAGGTGGGAAGGCCATCTCCCTCCTCCTGGACTCAGGGAAGGAAGCAAGTGGCCTCCACTGTCCCCTGAGGAAGAAGCTCTTACTGAAGAAGGGACAGCAGGACCCTTCCTGTTGTGTTGTGGCATGGCATCCTTCCTGTTTACGCCGGCCTGAATTCAATTACCTCTTACATGCAGTCAAAAGCATCTTTGCTGATGCAGTGAGTGGAGAAGAAAGCCAGGTCATCCACCCAAACTCCCCTGTGCGGCCCTCAGCCTCTCGGACTATGGTCCCACTGCTTTTTCTTGTGTCCCATTTACATTCTCTACATTCCTCAAACACAACTTCTGGCTACTAATCCCTGTCCAGTCCTCCAGATCTTTGTCGTACAAGCTTTAGCTCAAATGTTGCCTCCTCTGTCCTGTCTTCCCAACCTCCCAGGGCAGGAGAATCATAATAACCTCAGCTCACTTACAGAGTAGAGGCCTCTCTGGGGCCAGGAAAGGGCTAAGGCTTCACAATGTGCCCAACTATGTCGCAAGTCTGTTATTATCAGTCCCTTTTCACAGATGAGAGGTTAGAAGTCAGCCACAGAGAGAGTCCGGAAGACAAACCCATGTCCCTGTCCATACTGGTAATTAACGACAACTTCTCTCATGCACCCCAGCCCAGAAACACTGTAGGGGCTTGGTAAATCTTTACTGAGGAACGGGCCAAGTGAGCAGAGCTTCTCCGTGGACCTCCTGAGGGGCAGATGGGCAGACAGCACCTGCTGGAGCTGAGTCCTTGAGAGACACACAGGTGCCAGGTGCTCGGGGAGGGCACTGAAGGGGGGCATAGGCCCGTGCTGCCACAGACCTTTCAGCAAAAGGACGAGGCGACCCCTTACTGCCATTCCTGTCTATGCCCACAGCAACAAAAATCTTGTCTGATTTTTGCCAGGTTAAAAACCACTCCTAGGTGCCCTTGAAGTGAAGGCCCATGCTGCCACAGACCTTTCAGCAAAAGGACGAGGCGACCCCTTACTGCCATTCCTGTCTATGCCCACAGCAACAAAAATCTTGTCTGAGTTTTGCCAGGTTAAAAACCACTCCTATAATACCACTCAATTTAATCTGATGACAGCAGCGATGGCACCCAGAACTTTTTGGGTGTGGAATCCTTATTTAAACACTCCGTGTCCTTGACTCTGTGGACTGCAACCTTGCTAGAGGCATGCTGTTTATACTTTTTTTCTTTTCTTTCTTTTTTTTTTTTGTAGAGACAGAGTCTCACTTTATCGCCCTCCTCCCTAGAGTGCCACGGCGTCACACAGCTCACAGCAACCTCCAACTCCTGGGCTTAGGCGATTCTCTTGCCTCAGCGTCCCGAGGAGCTGGGACTACAGGCACCCGCCACAACGCCAGGCTATTTTTTTTTTTTTCTTTTTTTTGCAGTTCGGCCGAGGCTGGGTTTGAACCCGCCACCTTCGGCATAGGGGGCTGGCGCCCTACTCGCTGAGCCCTGTTTATATTCTTGTGACACAGAAGTGGAAACTGAGGCCTGGGGCTGGGTAGGTGAATCACCCAAGGTCACCTTGGAAGAGGCAGAGATGGGATTAGAATCCAGGCTCCTGGTCCAGATTAGAGCTCTTTGCACTGCACACTGCCCGCTCTGCTGTCCCCACAAAGGACCTGCTAACCAGTTCTCAGGAGGAAGGGGAGGGGAGGAGAGGGTAACCCTGGATTTCAGGGCCTCTCTGCCCAGTCTCAGAGGGATGACTCCAGGTAAGAAGGAATTTCACTTTCTCTGAGCCTGTTTTATAATCTGTAAAACAGGCACAGTACCAGGGCCCACCTGACAAGATTTTTGTGAGCGTGACAAAGCCTCTTCATAGACTGTTCCCTCTGCCTTTGAAGCTCTTCCTGGCTCTTCAAGGAATTGGCTCCTCCTCACACTTTGGGTCTCAGCTTGACCAGCTCCCTGACCACCTTTGAATGTGTCTGTCCAAAATTCGCATGCAACTTAATCCCCAGTGCTACAGTATTAAGAGGGGGCCCTTTAGGAGATTGTTAGGTTGTGAGGGCTCTGCCCTTAGGAATGAGATTAGTGCCCTTACTGAATCAAAGGGGTTGAGGGAATCTGCTTGGCCCCTTTTTGCTCTTGTGCTATGTGAGGACACAGCCTTGGTCCCTTTCTCCGTGAGAGGTTATGGCAAGGAGGCACCATCTTGGAAGCAGAGAGCAAGCCCCCACCAGACACAGAATCTGCCAGTGCCTTGATCCTGGACTTCCCAGCTTCCAGAACCGAGAGAAATAAATTTCTATTGTTTAAAAATTACCCAGTCTAATGTATTTTGTGGAATGAACTAAAGCACTACCCCTAATCAAAAAAGCACCCCTCCTGCCTTGCCCCCTGGCTGCTCCCCACCCCACTTCTGGGTCTGTCTCATGCCTGGCCCTTATCACAAGTTTGCCCGAGTTCTACATTGTTTGTTGTCTTTAACACCAGACAGAGAGCTGCCTGAGGGCAAGGACTTTTCTGCTTCCCCACTGGGGCATCCCCTGCCTCTGACTCAGTGCCTGGCAAAGGAGGGCAAGTGAAAGAAAGCTTGTGGAGGTGGAAAGATAAAGCACACGAAACGCTGGGTGCAGCGCTTGTGGCCAGTGCTCCTTGAATGCTAGCTATCCTTCTTACTACAAAGCAGACTCAAATTGGAGCCTGTCTCCGTGTAGCCCCGAGACCTGTGGGTCACTCTGAGCTCTACAGCCTTGGTCAGAGCACAGGGTGGAACGGCACCCTGTGAGCACATCCACAAACCTGTTAGGGACCTTGACTATAGCTGTGGAAGAGTAGCGAGGGTCTCACCCCTAAGCCAAATGCCAGGAGCGGGGAGGCTGGGGGCAGGTCACGTGAGTGCCAGCACACCTGTGCAGTCCTCAGGAAAGGTTCATGGTAAGATGCTCGGAAGGCATCTCTAGGGCTGAGAGTTTTTAACCTTTCTTAATCAGTAATGTCTCTGAAAAACTGAAACCCAGGCTCCCTTCCTAAACTGCACCCCAAACGTCTTATTTCAGGGACCCTTTTCCAGAGAGTCACCCGGAAAGCTCAGCTTATTTCTGTCTGGGGGAGGAGGGGCCCCTGAAAAGGTGGGGAAGGTGTTGCCAAGAGGGACAATAGAGGGCCCAACCATGCCCCGCGAGGCTGGCGAAGGCTGGGGCGACTGAACCCCTCTTCTTGTACTTCCGGTTCCCCAGGGGGGAAGGAGGCGAGTAGGCGGTGATCTGGCAGAAGGGGAGGGAGCGGGAACGCGGTCACCAGGAAGGACCGGAGCGAGCAGGGACGCGCCGCAGAGGCCCGGGCCCGCGGGGAACAAAGAGCCACCGCGGCGGGGCGGGCGGGGCTGCTCTGGCTCCTGCGCGCGGCGTTCCCGGCAACCGCGCGGGACTTCCCGGCGGGGGCTTCCCGGCGGGGGCGGGGCCTGCGGGAAGGCGGCGCCGGCCGGGGGGCGGGGTGAGGAGGGAGATGGGAGGGGCGCTGGCGGGCCGGCGGGCTGGGCAGAGGAGCGGGATGGAAAAATTCCTGCGGGGGCGGCGCAGAGCGGTATCCGGTTACCGGCAACGGCTCGCCAGTTTGGAGGGGAGCGCCTTACGGCCGCGGGCTGACCGGCCCGGCCTGCGTGCTCTATCCGCGCGCCCCAGCCGAGCCCTCGTCCTCACAGCTCCCCTTTTCTGCCCCGCTTTCCCAAATGCCAGTGCTGGCCCTCCCGCTGGCCAGCCCCCCTCCCACTGGAAAGCTGGTGTATGGCCGAGCCAGGGCCTGCATTGACGCTCTGACTTATGAAGGGGGGCTGCCAGTTGCGTCTACCCCTCTTACTCTGGTAGTTCGGGGCTGCCCACCTCTCTGGGATGGGCCGGTTCCTGAGGTGCTCAATTATACAATGCATGCCTATCCCTTTGCCCTGCTCCTGGACCACCCGGCCCCCCGTTACCGCCTTTACATCCTAGCTTACTCCCTTGAGTTGGGTCCAGCATCGGTAGTGAGGGTGTCCCGTTCTAGCGCCTGGGGTGCTGGTGTCTGGTTGGGGCAGGGAGGTTGATGGGCTCCAGACCAGACACTTGTCTAGTGTTGGAGCCTTCTTCTCTTTCTCTCCCCTTCTTTCTCCTTCTGTTTCTCTTTCTCATGGAACTGGTTCTTTTAGTAGACACTGCATTCATTCCAAGATGCCAGTGAAATACCAACCCGGTTCTGGGCCTTGCACAGTGGGCAGGGGGGCCTGGAGGGAGCTGGGGCTGAACCAGAAACAATCTCTGCACTCAGGGAACTCAGGTGCTGGGGGGCAGAGTGGAGGCTGCCCAGCGAGAAGAATAAGAGTCTAACCCTGGTGTCCAGTAGATTGGGGTTTAAATTCCGCTCTAAGAGCCTAACCCTGGAGTCTAGTAGATTGGGGTTTAAATTCTGTTCTTCCACTTCCCGGCTGTGTTATGCCCTGAACCTGTTTGCCCAGCTGTCACATGGGGATAGAAGAACAGTAAGAGCAGAGGGACCTCATGGGGGACTTGGCTGAGAGGATTTAAAGAGGTAACACCAGTGGCTCTTGGCACAGTGCCTGAGGCACTCACTGAATGGGGAAGTTTATCACTCTTAGGGCTGTAAAGAGCAAATAACTGGAGCCTGGCAGAGTCTCCCCCCCAGGAGCCTAAGCAGACTGTTCAGAAAGCACAGTGATATGAGGGGGGATAGGTGGTCCATATCGGGGCACTTCACATCTAAAGGTCCAAAGAATGACTTCCTGGAGACACTTGGACCAACCCAGGTCAGGCTAGGGGAGCCTGTGGCTTGGCTTTGGAGATGGTAGCCCTGGAAGGTGCTCCCCTCCTCCTGTCAGGGATGGGGGGAGGTTTAAACCAGCAGAGCAGGACATCCCAGGAGAGCTGCTGGCCTCCCAGAGCCTGGGGGAGGGAAAGAGAATGGAGGGAGGGAGGCCCCTCCCTTAGGGTCCTCCACAGATGGGTTGGATCCTTGGCTTAGAAAAAGTTCCAGCAGCCAGTGGAGAGGAGACATGTGCTCTGGGTGAGTGAGACAGCCTGTCCTTACTGCTGCATTTATGTCACTCCTTGGGGTTTCAAGATTTAGTCAGAGGCAGTCTGTCTGCTCCAGGCTAGTATGGTTGCCTTGATCCCTGGAACCTTCTGCTAATCACGGGTGACAGTCAACATTGACCCAATACCACCCCGCACCAGGACACTCACACCATCAGCAAGAAGGTGTTTTCCCATGACACTCTAGGAAGCAGGTACCTGCTTCATTCCTTTTTACCGATGATGAGACTGAGAGACAGGGTGAGCTGCTTGTCACAAAGTTAGTCACTGGTGAAACGGGACCAGGTCTGAACTCTTAACTGAGAGCTGGGATCCACCTACATGTGAGCCTCAGAAACCTGCAGTAAGGGGTGTGGCTGGGTAGGAGTCCCACCCCAGCTGCCAGGCTTCCTCTAGAAACGTGCCCATTTTATAGATGAACTGTCAGGTGTCAGGGGCTGTGCTTCGGTGACCTGCCCAAGGCCAAGAATGGAGTCTGTAAAAATATGAGCAGGGGGTGGTGCCTGTGGATCAGTGAGTAGGGCGCTGGCCCCATATATCGAAGGTAGAGGGTTCAAACCCAGCCCCGGCCAAACTGCAACAAAAAATAGCCAGGCGTTGTGGTGGGCGCCTGTAGTCCCAGATACTTGGGAGGCTGAGGCAAGAGAATCACCTAAGCCCAGGAGTTGGAGGATGCTATGAGCTGCGTGACGCCACAGCACTCTAGAGAGGGCGATAAAGTGGAACTCTGTCTCTATACACACAAAAAATATATATATGAGCAGGCTGGAGCTGGAAGGGTTCTCTGAGCTGTTCTGATCCAAAGCTAATTTTCTTTCTTTCCTCCTTCCTTCTGTCTTTCTTTCTTGTTTTTTTGTTTTTCTTTTTTTTTGACAGAGTCTCACTTTGTCACCTTCTGTAGAGTACAGTGGCATCACAACTCACAGCAACCTCAAAGTCTTAGACTCAAGTGATCCTCTTGCCTCAGCCTCCGTGGTAGCTAGGACTACAGGTGCTTGCCACCATGCCTGGCTATTTTCAAAGCTAATTTTCTAGACAGGCAAACTGTGGCCCAAAGAAGGCCGGGGCCCTCCCATGCCTGCTAAGCTCCTTCTCCATCATCTGGGGCCACACGAGCCTCTCCAGTGAGTTGATTACCTCTAACCAGCGAGTTCCACTGAGCATCTGAGGGGAAATGGAGTGTGGATTTCAGAGAACAGCTAAATCAGAGAGGCCAGGTTTTACCCAGAGGCTGAAGGGGGGAAGCCCTTGACTCCTGTCTGAGTTTCCTGAGTAGGGGAAGGAGGGAGGAGCTGTGGGGAGGAGCAAGAACCAGCCTCAGTGGTCAAGGTCTCAGCCTTCACTCTGCCAAGTCCCTCCCTGCCCTTAGGTGAGGAGGTTGGGGCTGAGGAAGGAGAGTGAAAGTGGTCTGGGGCCTGTGGGATGAGGGGCTTCTGTTGCTGTCCCGGCTCATGGGACGTCCCTTGATGGAGGAGGAGACTCTTCCTTTTTCCCTGTCTCCCTCCCCTATGCTCCGCTCCCCTCTCTGCCCTCCCACAAGCAAGAGAAGCGCCAGGCAGAAGCCACGAAGCCACTGCCTCTCAGTTCCAGGTCCTTCAAGCTAAGATGCGGGAGTCCTACAGTCTGTCATGCACCTCACATCCTACTTAATGTCCTCATTAGGGGAGAGGCTGCCATTCTTCATTCATTCTACCAATATTCCTAGGCCCCTAGTTCGTACCAGCCCGCCCTGTGCCAAGGATTGGAGTGCAGCCGTAAGCAGGCCGATGCCTGCCCTCAGGGAGCTCCCAGTCCTGAGGACTAGCTCCCGGTCCAAAAGTCAAATGTTAGGAGTCTATGAGCTCTGGTTTTAAACCACAGCGGCTCTTTCAGACCACAGTGTTTCTGGAAGGAGGAAGGGGAAGAGAAGGGGTGTGGAGAGAGGCAAGGGCACGTAAGGACACTAATTGTAACGTTCACTTTCTGCGAATTTAATTTTCTGTGATCTGTCACACCTACAATTTCAAATGCCTTAAAATGCCACTGCTAATAGAGTAACAGTGCTTGTGTCTTTCAGGGGGCCGCTCACCCAAGCATCTCAAATGCCTGGTGAACATTAATTAATTAGGCCCTAATTAAATAGTTATCGTTGACTGAAAATATATTTACTGCAAGCTCATTCAACTGGCTACTAGTTTACTGATGGTGGCTTAACACCAGCCATGTCACACTTGAATGAGGACTTTAGGATAGGAGGTCTTGATAAGACTGTTCTTTGGTGACATGCACGGGAAGGGGATCTGTCTGCTCAAGGACATGGATACTAAGGACTCCGAATGTGCTCCCAGGTCTTATCCGGTCTCTGTCCTGTTGCTTCCCTCCATGCTGAGAGCTTACTAAAATGGACTCTGGATGCCACACTCTGTGCAGAAGAAAAGTTCTAGGTCAAGTGGAGCCTGCCTTTCTTTCCCACGTCTTACTTAAAGAATGGAAGGGCCTCTGAAATCCCTTTCAACTCTGACCTTCAATAACCCCTTGGAGTCTCTTATCCCCACGCCCTAGAGCTCCTCCTCTTCCCTACTTTCCATCAGAGGAAACTTGCCTCTAAAGGAAGCTGGTTGGCCAGGTCCCGTGTTAGCACCGAGGCAGAGGATGAAGGAGTTGCAGGTGTATTGAGCAAGGCCCTGCACTGAAGGACCTTCCCAAGAGCTCCGGGAGGTAGGGAAGTAATCAGGGGTCTTAGATTCCAGTATAGTGAGGAGGTTAACCTCAGTCACCTGAAATTCCTCTAGCAATTTTTCCCCGGGGCCCTGGGGCATGGGGGCTGGGCAGCTGGCTTGGCTGATCTGACATCCTCACACCATTCCACCCAGGTCTGGGCTGATGCCGAGGGAAAACAGAAGAGGCAAATAGTGAGGCGACCTATGAAGGTACTTGTTTGAGAAGCAGACAGGAAAGGAGAGTTTGTTTTTAGCAAGGGCCAGAAATGTCAAATATTGGGAAGAGTTTATATATAAAGGAGGGTTCTAGATTCAGCGGCAGACACCAACCTGAATTTGCTTAAGGAAAAGGAGAACTTGAGAGCCCACATGTGAAACAAATGATAAGGGTGGTGTCTGTGGCTCAGCGAGTAGGGCCCCGGCCCCAAATACCAAAGGTGGAGGGTTCAAACCTAGCCTCAGCCAAACTGCAAAAACAAACAAACAACAAAAAAAAAACAAGCAAGAATGGATCAGACCTTAGGGACCACAGGGGTGTGAGGCTCAAATGCACCCAGCTCTCTAGCCGTTCCTGCCTCTGCAGAGCATCTGGGCCTCATTCTTCTCCACTTTATCTGGGATTTCTTTGGGGAGGTGGCGAGTGCAAAGGGGTGATTTTTTAAAATACTGATTTGAATTGTCATTGATTTGTTTAGTTTTTTCTTTCTTTTTGAGTAAAGTTTGATCAATTATATTTTCCTATAAATTATCTGTTGAATTTATGATTCTTTTTCTTTTTTTTTTGAGACAAAGCCTCAAGTTGTTGCCCTGGGTAGAGTGCTGTAGCATCACAGCTCACAGCAACCTCAAACTCTTGGGCTTAAGTGATTCTCTTGCCTCAGCCTCCCAAGCAGCTGGGACCGCCACAATGCTGGGCTATATTTTGGTTGCAGTTGTCATTGTTGTTTAGCAGGCCTGGGCTAGGCTCCAACCTGCCAGCTTTGGTGTATGTCGCTGGCGCCCTTACTCACTGAGCTACGGACGCCGAGCCTCATTTATGATTCTTAAAACTTCTACTGCATCTGGAGCTCATTTTCCGTTCTTTTTTTTGTGAAACAGAGTCTCACTCTGTTGCCCAAGCTAGAGTACTGTGATGTCAGCCTAGCTCAAGCAACCTCAAACTCCTGGTTCAAGCAATCCTCCTGCCTCAGCCTCCCAGGTAGCTGGGACTACTGTGGGGCTTGCCACAATACCCAGCCATTTTTCTATTTCTAGTAGAGACTGGGTCTTGCTCTTGTGCAGGCTGGACTTGAACTCCTCAGTTCAAGGGATCCTCCCACCTTAGCTGCAGAGTGTTCCCAGAGGATTGCAGTCATGAGCCACCGCACCTGGCTTATTCTTAACATTAGCTATTTGGGCCTTTATTCTTTTCTTTGATTAATCTTGCTATATGTTTGTCTATTTAATTTGTCATTTCAAGGAACCAGCTTTTGACTTCATTGATCATTTTTGCAATGCTTGATTTCCTTTCCCTTCATGCTCTTATCTTTATTATTTACTTCCTTCTAAGGTATTATTTAAAGCTTCTTTAGTTAGTTGAAAGCTTTACACATGTATGTTTAAATCATTCTTATTTTCAAGTAAATGCACTTAAGACTGTATATTTCTCTCTAAATGGTTTTTTGTGTTCTCCAAATTTTGTTTTGTCTTATTTCTTTTCCGTGCTACCAAATATTTTATAGTTCTCATTGTGATTTCCATTGATGTCTCTAAAGAAGCTCAGTAAATAACTTCCCTTTCCTCTCCTGGATTTTTTTTTTTTTTTTTTGCAGTTTTTGGCCAGGGCTGGGTTTGAATCCACCACCTCCAGCATATGGGGCTGGCACCCTACTCCTTTGGGCCACAGGCGCCGCCCCCTGGTTTTTTTTCTTTGTTTGTTTGTTTGTTTCTTTTTGGAGACAGTGTCCCACTTTGTCACCCTGGGTAGACTGCTGTGGCGTCATAGCTCACAAAAACCTCAAACTCTTGGGCTCAAGTGATCCCCTTGCCTCAGTCTCCTGAGTGACGGGGACTACAGGCATCTACTGTGCCCAGCTAGTTTTTCTATTTTTAGTAGAGACAGGGTCTTGCTCTTGCTCAGGTTGGTCTCGAACTCCTGAGCTCAGGTGATCCACCTGCCTCTGCCTCCCAGAGTGCTAGGATCACAAGTGTGATCCTCCTGGTTCTGACCTGAGAGATAAGACAAAAAGTCACCTGGATGCAGAGGCAGATGCCTATAGTCCCAGTTGCTTGGGAGACTGAGGCAGGAGGATTGCTTGAGTCCCGGCGTTCAGGGCTATAGTGCCCTATGCTGATCAGGTGTCCTCACCAAGTTCAGCCTCAATATGGTGACATTCCCGGATTGGGGAAGCTACCAGGCTGCCTAAGGAGAGGTGAACCAGCCCAGGTCAAAACTCCAGTGCTGATGAGTAGTGGGATCAAGCCTGTGAATAGACACTACATTCCAGCCTGGGCAATGCAGTGAGACTCTATGTCTAAAAGAAAAACAAAACACAAAACAGGCTCAGCACCTCTGCCTCAAGTGGCTAAGGCTCCAGTCACATACACCAGAGCTGGCGTGTTCGAATCCAGCCTGGGCCTGCCAAACAACAATGACAACCATAACCAAAGAATAGCTGGGAGTTGTGATGGGCGCCTGTAGTCCCAGCTGCTTGGGAGGCTGAGGCAAGAGAATCGCTTAAGTCCAAGAGTTGGAGGTTGCTGTGAGCTGTGATGCCACAGCACTCTCTCCAGGGCAACAGCTTGAGGCTCTGTCTCAAAAAAAAAAAAAAAAAAAAAAATCCTAATTATGCAGCTGCCTGTTTAGAGGGTCTTTTAAAAATTGTCAAGCAGGTCCCAAGTTTGGGATCACTAATACAGAAAATGTACATTGCTTTTTTTTTTTTTTGAGACAGGGTCTCACTTTGTTGCCCTCCGTAGAGTGCTGTGGTGTCATAACTCACAGCAACCTCCAGCTCTTGGGCTATGGCGATTCTCTTGCCTCAGCCTCCCGAGTACCTGGGACTACAGGTGCCCGCCCCAACGCCCGGCTGTTTTTGTTGCAGTTGCCTTTGCTGTTTTAGCTGGCTGGGGCTGGGATCGAACCCGTTACCCTAGGGATGTGGGCCCGGCGCCCTACCCACTGAGCCTCAGGCGCCGCCCAAAAATGTACATTTCTAAGTAATAAAACGTCTCTGGGTTTTTAGATATTTTTATTATAAAAGTAAAAGAAAAGTGAACAACATCAAACTAGAGAGATATTTGACATTATATTTGATAAACTAATGCTTCAGTTTCTGGTTGTATGGAAGTAGTGGCAATTCTCAAGTGAGTTCTCAAGGTGCAAAGCAGATATTTTGGTTCTAATTTTACTCTTTTTTTTGAGACAGACGCTCACTTTGTCACCCTTAATAGAACAGCTCGCAGAAACCTCAAACTCCTGGGCTCAAGCGAATCTCTTGTCTCAGCCTCCTGAGTACCTGGGACTACAGGCACCCTACACAACACCCAGCTATTTTTACAGACAAGGTCTCACTCTGGCTCAGGCTGGTCTCGAACCTGTAAGCTTATGCAATCCACCCAGAGTGTTAGGATTACAGGTGTGAGCCACCGAGCCCAGCCTCTAATTTTACTCGTACTGTGCTCCATTTTTGAAAATAGTTGCTCAGAAATATAGGTGCTACCAAAAAGGGATGGCAAGAATAAGGCGTGTTTATGAAGCGAGTTCAACTTTTGTCTTTGGGAAGATAGGACCTATCAAAGTCCAGTAAAGAGACATGACCAAATTTTTCTTTCAGTTGAATATCAGATTGCAGCTCTGTGCATTCCATTTGAAAACTGGCAGGTAATATATTTATATCAACTGAAAACGGAGTCACAAATGCACCAAAATATTGATTATTTCCCCAGAAATTTTGAAATCTGTTTTCAAATTCTTATATCAAATCAAAAAGCAAGGCTGCATATTTTTCACTGTTCACAGGACTATGTTTAGACAACATGCTGAAATGCATAAAATTGTTTGCCTTAATTTGAGCTTGCCATAATTCCACTTTAAGTCGGAACACTGTTATAGTTTAAACCATTGTAGTAATAAGTTGGTTTTCACCTTGAATATGCATATTTAACTCTTTTTTTTTTTTGAGACAAGAGTGTCAATTTGTCACCCTTGGTCGAGTGCTGTGACATCATAACTCACAGCAACCTTAAACTTCTGGGCTTAAGTGATCCTCTTGCCTCAGCCTCCCAAGTAGCTGGGACTACAGATAATTGCTACAATGCCCGAATATTTTTAGAGATGGGGTTTTGCTCTTGTTCAGGCTGGTCTGAAACTTCTGAGCTAAGGCACTCCACCGGCTTCGGCCTCCCAGAGTGCTAGGATTGTAGGTGTGAGCTACTTGGCTTGGTCTAACTCTTTTATTTTATTTTATTTTTTTGAGACAGAGCCTCAAGCTGTCACCCTGGGTAGAGTGCTGTGGCATCACAGCTCACAGCAACCTCCAATTCCTGGGCTCAAGCGAGTCTCTCGCCTCCGCCTCCCAAGTAGCTGGGACTACAGGCGCCTGCCACAACGCCCAGCCATTTTTTGGTTGCAGCTGTCATTGTTGTTTGGCGGGCCCAGGCTGGATTCGAACCCACCAGCTCAGGTGTACGTGGTTGGCACCTTAGCCTGTTGAGCCACAGGCGCCAAGCCAGGTCTAACTCATTTAAATAAGTGGTCAAATCCACTAAACATGCTAAATCTATAAACCAATTCTCGTTGTCAAGTTCTGGCACAAATTTGGTTTTTGATACCATAAAGAACTTGATAACATGTCAGAAATTATAAAATCTTTATAACATTGGCTTTGAGGCCAGGCACAGTGGCTCACCCTGTAATCCTAGCACTCTGGGAGGTTGAGGTGGATCCCTTGAGTTTAGATGTTCCAGACCAGCCTGAGCAAGAGCAAGACCCTGCCTAAGCAGGAGCGAGACCCTGTCTGTACTAAAAATACAAAAATTAGCCAGGTATTGTGGCGGCCCAGGCTACTCAGGAGACTGAGGCAAGAGGATTACTCAAACCCAGAGTTTGAGGTTGCTGTGAGCTATGATACTCGAGCCTGGGCGACAGAGTGAGATGCTTTCTCAAAAAAAAAAAAAAAAATTTGGCCTTGACTTAGCCATCTTACTTCTGAAGAGTAAATGATGTCACATAGTCAGCCATCAATACTTTTGAACCCTCCACCTCTGGCATATGGGGCCGGCACCCTACTTTATTGAGCCACAGGTGCTGCACTCAACCATCAATACTTTTAAGGATTTCCTGGAATTGGTGATGATTCAATCCCTTGGCCCTTATGAAATTCAGTCTTGATGACAATTTGCAGGATGTTAGCTATTTTTTTTTTTTTTTTTGTAGAGAGAGAGTCTCACTTTATCGCCCTTGGTAGAGTGCCATGGCGTCACACAGCTCACAGCAACCTCCAACTCCTGGGCTTAGGCGATTCTCTTGCCTCAGCCTTCCGAGTAGCTGGGACTACAGGCGCCTGCCACAACGCCCAGCTATTTTTTTTTGTTGCAGTTCCACTGGGGCCGGGTTTGAACCCGCCACCCTCGGTATATAGGGCTGGTGCCCTACTCGCTGAGCCACAGGCACCACCCAGTGTTAGCTATTTTTAAGGCTTTGTCCATAAATTTTTCGTTTTGGGGGGGGGTCGGGGGACAGAGTCTCAAGCTGTTGCCCTGGGTAGAGTGCCATGGCATCATAGCTCACAGCAACCTCAAACTCTTGGGGTCAAGTGATGCTCTTGCCTCAGCCTCCCAAGTAGCTGGGACTAACGGTGCCTGCCACAAAACTCCTCTCTATATATTTTTTTTTTAAAAGACAGAGTCTTACTTTTTTTTCTTTTCAGTTTTTGGCCGGGGCTGGGTTTGAACCCATCACCTCTGGCATATGGGGCCAGCGCCCTACTCCTTTGAGCCACAGGCACCGCCCTGCACATAAATTTTCTTGATGTACTACCCAATGATACTTCATTAAACATGAGTTTTGGGCCGCCATTGCATTGTCTTCTATTAATTTTATAAGTCCCTCTTTTATAAGTCATCATTGCCAAGGCACCATCAGTAACTATACCAGATATGTTGACAATGGACAAAGAAAATCACTTTAACATATTTTGACTATTTCCTATAAATCTCTTGATTTAGTTCTGTCTTTTAATAGCACTAAAGAAGTCATTTCTGGGGCAGCGCCCATCGCTCAAGGGAGTAGGGCACCGGCCCCATATGCTAGAGGTGGCGGGTTCAAAACCAGCTCTGGTCAAAAAAAAAAAAAACTGCAAGGAAAAAAAATTAAAAAAAAAAAGAAGTCATTTCTTTAGTGACATTATATTCATCATCAATGCTTCTAATAAAAATGGCAAGTTAAGCCATATTTGTAGTGCTGGCATCCATCACCAAAGCACAAAATTTAAAATTATCAGCTTTACTCGCTAAACACCTTTTGATAGATTTTTCTAATTTCTTTAATTTGCCTGACTATAGTGTGGTGAGACAAACTGATTTTAGAAATATCCCCCTTTTTATCGGGGCAAATCATATCTGCCGTGCCTTCTTTTTTCTTTTTTTTTGAGACATAGTCTCACCGTGTGGTCCTTGGTAGAGTACTGTGGCGTCACAGCTCACAGCTATCTCAAACTCCTGGGCTCAAGCGATTCTCTTGCCTCAGCCTCACAAGTAGCTGGGACTACAGGAGCCCACCACAACACCTGGCTATTTTTGGAGATGTGGTTTCACTCTGGCTCAGGCTGGTCCTGAACCCATGACTCGGCCACTTTGGCCTCCTAGAGTGCTGGGATTACAGGCGTGAGCCACCTCACCGGGCCTCTGCCATGCTCTCTTTCTCTCCATTGCTTAATTAACTCACCATCAGTAAATGGTTTTGATTTTTTTGCTATTAAATATGCTACCACATAACTAGCTTTTACAATGGAATCTGTCTGTGTTGTAACTTTTTTTTTTTTTTTTTTTTTTGAGACAGCGCCTCAAGCTGTCACCCTGGGTAGAGTGCTGTGGCATCACAGCTCATAGCAACCTCCAATTCTTGGGCTCAAGCGATTCTGCTACCTCCACCTCCCAAGTAGCTGGGATTACACAACCACAATGCCTGGCTATTTTTTGTTGCAGCCGTCATTGTTGTTTGGCAGGCCCAGGCTGGATTTGAACCTGCCAGCTCAGGTGTATGTGGCTGGCACCTTAGCTGCTTGAGCCATAAGCGCCGAGCCATGAGTCGGAACTTTTTTTTTTTTTTTTTGTAGAGACAAAGTCTCACTTTATCGCCCTCGGTAGAGTGCCCTGGCATCACAGCTCACAGCAACCCCCAACTCCTGGGCTTAGGCTATTCTCTTGCCTCAGCCTCCTGAGTAGCTGGGACCACAGGTGCCCGCTTAGGCACAACGCCCGGCTATATTTCTGTTTTTGCAGTTCAGCAGAGGCTAGGTTTGAATCCGCCACCTTCGGTATATGGGGCCGGCGCCACAGGTGCCACCTGAGTCGTTAACTTTTAAAAAACATTTTTGTTGAGAAGACAGGTTTTTTCTCAGCTCCACTATTTTGTCCTTAAGATACAGTCCTTTGTAGGCATCAGATTTGGCTACATGTTTTGGCCTTATTATTTTGGCATATAATGCCTTTTCAAATTATAGTTTTTGAAAAGTTGCACAAATTCCCTATAAATTAAGCTACGTGTCTTACTATTTGCCTCCACACAAAAGTAGTCATATGTCCACTTTGGTGTTGGGGGGTTTTTTTGAGACAGAATCTCAAGCTGTTGTCCTGGGTAGAGTGCCATGGTATCATAGCTCACAGCAACCTCTAACTCTTGGGCTCAAGCAACCTCTTGTCTGAGTTTTCCTATTTTAGTAGAGATGGGGTCTTGCTTTTGCTTAGGCTGGTCTTGAACTTGTGAGCACAAGCAATCCACCTGCTTTGGTCTCCTAGAGTGCTAGGATTACTGGAGAGAGCAACCGTGCCCAGCCCATCTGTCCACTTTTCATCCATAATTTTTCCTTTTTGGGGCTCTATTTTCTTTTGAGATGTAGAAGCCATACTGGGATTTACAAATATTAATAGAGGCTCAGAACCTGTAGCTCAGTGACTAGGGCGCTGGCAACATATACTGGGGCTGGTGGGTTCGAACCTGGCCCAGGGCCTGCCAAACAATGACAACTACAACAACAACAACAACAAAAATAGCCGGGCATTGTGGTGGGCGCCTATAGGCCCAGCTTCTTGGGAGGCTGAGGCAAGAGAATTGCTTAAGCCCAAGAGTTTGAGGTTGTTGTGAGCTGCAATGCTACTGCTCTCTACTGAGGGTGACAGAGTGAGACTCTGTCTCAAAAAGTATATTTTGTAATAGATAATGGACTATGTTCACTTTTATCATGAAAATTAATTGACAGAGGAGGCGCCTGTGGCTCAGTGAGTAGGGCGCTGGTCCCATATACCGAGGGTGGCGGGTTCAAACCCAGCCCCGGCCAAACTGCAGCAAAAAATAGCTGGGCGTTGTGGCGGGCGCCTGTAGTCCCAGCTACTCAGGAGGCTGAGGCAAGAGAATCGCCTAAGCTCAAGAGCTGGAGGTTGCTGGGAGCTCTGACATCATGGCATTCTACCAAGGGGGACAAAGTGAGACTCTGTTTCTTTAAAAAAAAAAAAAAAAGGAAGAAAGAAAATTAATTGACAGGAAAAATAGAAAGCAAAGTTTGGGCCCTTCCACATCTCGGCTGTGAAGCAGGGTGAGGCGGAGACTGATTTCAAGTGCGGTGAGCAATGTGTGAGGCACCATTGAGGTCTGGAAGTACCTTCATAATCAAATAAGAACACTTACCTGACTTTTTTTTTTTTTTG
>CAUYRH010094337.1:0-13290 GCA_963574655.1 Perodicticus potto
CGATATTGGCTGTGGGTTTGCTGTAGATGGCCTCTATTAGTTTAAGAAATTGTCCCTTCTATACCAATTTTTTAAGTGTTCTAATCATGAAGGGATGGTGGATATTGTCAAAAGCTTTTTCTGCATCAATTGAGAGAATCAGATGGTCATTATTTTTTTATTTGTTTATGTTACGGATTACATTCATAGATTTACATATATTCACCCAGCCTTGAGACCCTAGGATAAAGCCCACTTGGTCATGGTGTATAATTTGTTTGATGTGTTGTTGGATTATGTTTGTTAGAATCTTATTGAATATTTTTGCATCAATTAGGGATATTGATCTATAATTTTCTTTTCTTCTTGGGTCTTTCACTGGCTTAGGGATCAAGGTGATGTTTGGATTTGTAGAATTTGTTGGGTAGTATTCATTCTTTTTCTATGTTTTGGAAGAGGTTTAGTAATATATGTACTAGTTTTTTTTAAAGGTTTGGTAGAATTCTGACGTGAAGCCATTTGGTACTGGGCTTTTCTTTTGGGAAGATTTTATATTGTTGATGCTATTTCAGAACTTGACATAGGCCTTTTCAACATTTTCTCTTCTTCCTGGCTAAGTCTTGGCAGTTGGCATGCTTCTAAGTATTGGTCAATTTCCTTCAGATTTTCGTATTTCTGAGAGGAAAGTTTCTTGTAATGAAGGATTTTTTTAATTTCTGAGGGGTCTGTTGTTATTTTGTCTTTACCATTTGTGATTGATGCAATTAAAGATTTTACTCTCTTTTTCCTGTTTTAGGTTAGCCAAAGGTTTATGTATTTTATTGACCTTTTCAAAAACACAACTTTTTGCTTTATTGATTGTTGTATAATTTGTTTTCAATTTCATTTAATTCTTCTCTAATTTTTGTTATTTCTTTTATTCTGCTTGGTTTGGGATTGGAATGTACTTCCTTCTCCAGTTGCTTAAGATGTCCCATTAAGTTGTTAACTTCCTCTCTTTCCGTTTTCTTGAGGAAGGCTTGCAGTGCTATGAATTTCCCTCTTAGGACTGCCTTTGCAGTATCCCAGAGGTTCTGATAATTCATGTCTTCATTTTCATTTTGTTCCAAAAAGTCTGTAATTTCCTTCTTAATCTCGTCTATGACTCATCAATCCTTCAGCATAAGGTTATTTAGTTTCCATGTTTTTGTATGATTATGCAGATTCCTCTTGTTATTGAGTTCAAGTTTTATTCCATGATTATCTGAGAAGATGCAAGGTATAATTTCTATTTTTTAAAAATTTGCTGAGGTTAGACTTGTGATCTTGGATGTGATTGATTTGAAGTATGTTCTGTGAGCTGATGAGAAGAATATGTATCAGTTTTGTTGGGATGAAATGTTCTGTAGATATCTGTTAAATCCAGACGTTGAATGTTTAAGTTTAAATCTAAAATTTCTTTGTTTAGCTTCCTTTTGGAGGATCTATCCAGCACTACTAAAGGGGTGTTAAAATCTATGACTACTATGGAGCTAGAGGTAATCAAGTTGCTCATGTCTGTTAGAGTTTCTCTTATAAATTGAGGTGCATTCTGGTTGGATGCATAAATATTAATAATTGAAATCTCATCATATTGAGTAGTACCTTTAACAAATATGAAGTGTCCATCCTTATCCATCCTTATTTTGGTTGTTTTAAAACCTATTGTATCTGCAAATAGGATTGCATCACCTGCTTTATCTGCTTTCCATTGCCTGGAATATAGATGACCATCCCTTCACCTTGAGTCTGTATTTATCTTTTAAGGTAAGATGAGATTCTTTTATGCAGTAGATATCTGGCCTGAGTTTTTGTGCCAGTCAGCCAAGCTGTGCCTCTTTAGAGGACAATTTAATCCATTCACATTTATCAAGAATATTGATAAGGCTTTCGAAAGGCAGGTGGACATTTTTAAACCTTTCAGGACTGTGTAAGCTGGAATTTGATCAAAAGTTTCTGAGTGAGTTTACTTTTGTGGTGGAGGATTACGCTGGTTATTATGGAAGATACGTTTGAGAATATCCTGGAGAGCTAGTTTAGTTATGGCAAATTTCTTCAACATGTGTATGTCATTAAAGTATTTAATTTCTCCATCATAAATGAAACTCAGTTTAGCTGGATACAGGATCCTGGGTTGAAAGTTATTTTGTTTTAGGAGATTAAAAGTCCATGACCATCCTCTTCTAGTTTAAAAGTTTTCAGCAGAGAGATCTGCAGTTATTCTAATATTCTTGCCTTTGTAGGTTATGGTTTTTTTATGTCTGGGTGCTTTCAGAATTTTTTTCTACATATTAACTTTAGTAAAATTTATTGTGATATTCTGGGGGATGTCTTATTGGGGTTGATTCATGCTGGAGTTCTGAAACTGTCTGCTGTCTGAATTCAGGATCTCTTGGCATGTCTGGAAAGTTGTCTTTCATAATCTCATGAAGAAGAGACTCATGTCTGGAAAGTTGTCTTTCATAATCTCATGAAGAAGAGACTCTGTGCCTTGTCAAGCCACTTTGTCACTTTCGGGCATGCCTATAAGGCAAATATTGGTTTTCCTTGAATTATCCCTGTGATCTCTGAGAGAATGATCTGATTTTGCCTTCCATTTCTCTTCCTATTTTATGGTTTTTGAGCATTCAAAAGCTTTGTATTCAATGTCAAAAATCCTTTCTTATGCTTCCTCCATTCTTTAATGAGGGATTCTACTGTATTCTCAGATTTTTGAGGGCTGCAACTTCTTATTTCAATGTGTCAAAATCTTTGGTCATTTTGTCTTTGAATTTGTTTTATCCTTGAGACATCTTTTGGATTACTGCTTGAAATTCTAATTCCATCTGTTCCTCCATTCTTCTGGTCTTTTTCCTATCAGATTCTGAATTTGATTTCTGACATCTCAGCCATTTGTTTATGCATGGGATCTTGTGCTGTGTCTGTCTTGTCATTCCTTGAGGGAGTTGATCTCCTCTGATTATTCATATTGCCAGAGTTTTTTCATTGATTCCACCTCATGATTGTTTTTCACTGTTGCCTCTTGCCATCCTCAGAGTGGGGGAGGAGCCTCTCCAAGATTAGACCCTGGCAGGATCACTCTATTGTTGCTGGACCCATTGTTTCTCAGCCTTTTGGCTAAGATCAAGTATATTGTTGCTGGACCTTTGTAGGGAGTCACCCTGTGTAGCTCCTCTGGGACTGCCCAAACCAGGGAGTTCTGGCTGTGGGAGTAGCTCCAGAGTGTGGCACCCACAGATCCTGCAGCAGGGCGTGGTTTGGTGCAAACTGTTCTGGGAGTGCCAGGCACCCAGTGACTTTGGCAAAGAGAGCCCATGACTCCAGCAGTCTCTGGCTGGGAGCAAGGCTCCACACAGAGGCAGGGAGGGCTCCGGATGGAGGGCTCTGGCACCTTGGCTTCCGGATTCCCTGGCCAGATGGACGGTGCTGGTGCAGAGCCAGGTAGGGTACAGGAGGGAGGACGTGGATTGTGAGGCTCCTGGAGTCCCTGGCTAGAGGTGGGCATGTGGAGACCCAGTGGGCACAGGGAGTAGGGCCACATGGTCACCGGCTGAGTCCCTGGTTGGGGGCAGGCCTGCAGTGGCCTGGTGGACGCTGTGCTTAGTGCCATGCAGTCACCAGCACAGTCCCTGGCTGGGCACGGGAGTGCAGCAGCCCCAAGTGTGTGGGACAGGGTCTGTGCATTTGCTGGTGGAGTCCATGGTCAAAGGTGGGCCTGTGGAGGCCCGGCATGCATGGGGCGTGGGGTTGCATGGTAGCCAGAAGAATCTCTGGCTTAGGGCGGACCTGGAGAGGACTCGCCAGTGCGAGGTGTGAGGCCTCGTTGTCACTGGCAGAGTCCCTGGCAGAATGTCGGCCTTCGGAGGCCCAGCAGGCACGGAGCATGGGGTGGCGTGGTTGCCAGAGGAGTCTCTGGATGGAGGTGGGACCACAGAGGCCTGGCATGTGCAGGGCATGGGGCCGTACAGTCACTAGTGGAATCTCTTGCCAAAAGCGGGCCTGCGGAGGCCCGGTGGGCATGGGGCACAGGGCCACGTGGTCACAGGAGGAGTTCCTGGCCAGGGGTGCACTTGTGGAGGTCTGGTGTGTGCTGGGTGTGGGGCCTTGCGGTTGCCATCAGAGTCCCTGGCCAAGGGCAGGCCTGTGGATGCCCTGCAGGTGCGGGTGCTGGCCCGCGCAGTTGCCAGCAGAGTCCTTGGCCAGGGGTAGGGAGGCTCACCATGGACCCCTGGAATCTCTTGCTAGTGAGAAATTTGCTGTCATTTTAATGGCTTTTCTTAGAGGGGTAACCACTGTTTTAAGTTTTTTATTTCTTTGTCTCTTTAGATTTTACTTATTTACCTATCATGTATCTTTGCATAATTTCTCTTGGCTTCATTATAAAGGGTGGCCATAAAGTTCATGTACTTTGCATGAACTTTATGGCCACCCTCTATTTGTAATTTGCTTCTTGATATTAAAGTCATGTATTTATTCAAATACTTTTTCAGCTCCCCTTTTTTCTACTTTACTTCCAATATTCTGAAGACAGCAATACTATAATTTTGTTATATTTGCACAGATCCCAGAGGCTTTGTTTAAATTTCTCAGTCACATTGTTCAGATATAGTCATATCTTTTATTACTATTATTATCATTATTATTATTATTCCAGTTCATTGATTCTTCCCTGTGCTCATTGTCTTTTTGGCTTATATACTGATACTTCTATTTAAGTTATGAGTGTTTCCGTCTGTTCTCACTCTGCTTTTACTGATGCATGTGTGATGGACTGAAGTACCCACCTCATGGCATTTGACTGGAGAAGAATGTTTATTGCCTGAAATCTTTTTGTCTTGCCAGCCTTTCCCTTTTGTGGTCCTTTGGATCTTGAGAGCATGATATGATTAATATTTTTCCATAGTCTTGGGTATTTCTGAGCTTTTGGCTTATCTAACATCTAATCTTATATACCTGAAGCAAAAGGAAAATCAGGATTTCCACTGCCGCGTTGTTCCTCGGGCACCAACATCTTTGATAATTTTGCCTTTTTACCTCAACTTTTTAAGGCCTTTAAAAAAAAATGATTGCATTTATTAGGTAAAGTCTCTCTTATAATTGTGTCCCACTCCAAAAAGGTGTGTCACACACACCCCACTTCCCTCCTTCCTTCCCTCTGCTCTCTTTCCCCCACCTCCCACCATGTACTAGATCATTAATTCTCCTCATATCAGAATTGAGTACATTGGATTCTGGTTTCTCCATTCTTGTGATGCTTTACTAAGAAGAAAGGATTCCACCTCCATCCAGGTTAGTACAAAAGATGTATAGTCTCCATTTTTTTAGTGGCTGAATAATATTTTATCATTTACATATACCACAACTTGTTAATCCATTCCTTAGTTGGTGGGCATTTAGGTTGTTTCCACATTTTGGCAATTGTAAATTAAGCTGTGATAAACAGACTAGTACAAGTGTCCTTATGGTAGAAGGATTTTTTTTTTCTTCTGGGTAGATGCCCAGTAATGGGACTGCAGGATCAAATGGGAGGTCTATTTTGAGTTCTTTGAGGCTTCTCCATGCTTTCTTCCAAAATGGTTGTATTAGTTTTCAGTCTCACCAGCAATATAAAAGTGTACCCTTTTCTCCACATCCATGCCAGCATATGCAGCTTTGAAAGTTTGTGATGTGGGCCATTCTTATTGGCGTTAAGTGGTTTTAGGTGGTTTTGATTTGCATTTCTATGATGATTAGGGATGATGAGCATTTTATCATATGTTTATTAACCATCTGTCTGTCTTCTTTGGAGAAGTTTCTATTCATCTCTCTTGCCCCTACTTTTAAAATAGTTGTATGTGTAAAAATTGAATTTTACACTAGTGGGCTGTTGAACTCCTGTGTCTCACCTGGCAATGGAGAAATAAACAAACTAGGTATCCATACACAGAAGCTATTTTGAGTCATATACTGGGTGGCAATAATGTTCATTACACACGAACATTATGGCCACCATGTATGCAACAATTCTGTGGTTTTTAGTAAGTGGTAGAATCATCACCTGAAGTAGTTACATTTCCTTAATCTCTTCCCTCAGCCCCTGGTGACAACTAATCTACTTTGTCTAATCTGCCACGATTGTATTTTCAATGTTCTCTAAATTTTATATAAATGTAACTATATAATGTGTGACCTTCTAACTCTGTTTTTTTCACTTAGCATAATGTTTTCAAGGTTTATTTATGTTGCAGTATCTACTTAATTTGATTTTAGGGAAAAATAACATTCCACTGAATGAATTTACTGCATATTATTTGGCCATTCATCAGACTTTAAACAATTTTTTTTTTCATTCCTCTATTTCTTATTTTAAAATTGTGGTTAAAAAACATGAAATTTGCTATCTTTACCATTTATAATTTTACCATTTAATAGTGATATTTGCATTATTGTAGAAAAGATCACCAGAGCCTTTTTATCTCCAAAATCTGAAATCTTTAACTCATTAAACAAGAACTCCTTATTTTCCCCAGCCTATGGCACCCACAAATTTGATTTCTGCTTGTTTGATTTTGATTACTTTATATATGCTATATAAGTGGAATTATACAGTATGCATCTTTTAATGACTGTCTTACCCCACTTAGCATAATATCCTCAAGTTTAATTCATGTTGTACCATGTGACAGAATTTCCCTACCCTTTTTAAAAATTTTGGATTAATATAAGTGTGCAAACTATTAAGTTACATTGTTTGCATTTGTCAGGAAAAGCCTGAGATGCATTTGAGTTCTTCACCCAGGATGTGTGCCATATACCCCTACATTTTACCTGTTAGGTAGGAGCTAACTGAGCTCCTTTCCCCATCTTCCCCTTCTTCCTTCTTGAATTTAATTGTGTTTTTCCTCTCATATGGACCGGTAGTTGTTCATCTACTAGTTTCAAATTATCATTGAGTATATGGGATGCTTGCTTTTCTATTCTTGAGATACTTTATTAAGGAGAATGTTCTTCAACTCCATCCAGGAAAATAAAAAAGATGTAAAGTCTCCATATTTTTATGGCTGAATAGTATTCTATGATATTTGTATATCATAGTTTATTAATACATTCTCATGTTGGTGTGCTCTTGTGTGGTTACCATGTCATTGCAATTGTGAATTGAGATGCAATAAACCTTCAAGTGCAAATGTTCTTATGATAAAATGTTTTCTTTCATCTTGGTAGATATCTGGTAATGAGATTGTGGTATCAAATGGAAGGTCTACTTTTAGCTCATAGAGGATTCTCCATACTTTTTTCCAAAAAGGCCTTATTAGTTTGCAATCCAACAAACAGTGTATAAATGTTTCCTTCTCTTCATACCCACAGCAGCATCAGCAGCTATGGGACTTTGTGATGTGGGCTATTCTCACTGGGGGTAGGTGATATCTCAAGGTGATTTTGATTTGAATTTATTTGATTTTGTATTCCTACACTAAATTCATTTGTCAAACCTGAGAAGTTTTTTGGACTCTTTTGTTTTTTCTAATTTTTCTGTTTTCAATTTCATTTAATTCTGCTTTAATTTTGGTTACAACATCAACAATAAAGAATAAATTGACTTGCTCTTTTTTTTTTTAATTTGGATGCCATTCATTCTATTCACTTTCCTCATTGCTTTGCTTTTACCAGTACTTCTAATACGGTGTTGAATATGGATAGTGAAAGCAGGCATCCTTATTTTTCAGCAGTTCAGAACGGAATACTTTCAATATTTCCTCAGTCAATACGATTTTGGCTGTAACTTGATCATATAGGTTTATGTTACTTCGAGATGTGTTCCTCTTGTGCTTCGTTTGTTGAGTTTTTATTTTATCATGAAGTGATACTGAATTTTATCAAATGTCTTTTCTGCATCTATTGAGATAACCACATGTTTCAGCTGTTAATTATTTTAATGTGATTTACCACATTTATTTATTTATGTAATTTGAATTATGCTTAAATCCCTGGCATATAATCCACTTAATCATGATGTATTTTTAGTTTTTGTTAGAGGTACTGTTGGGTTCAGTTTTCTAGTATGGGGAAGGAAACAAAGTGGCTGACTAGTCACCAGTCATCATCAAATTATCTCAGAAAGAAGAAAAAGTCTTATTTGTTAAAGAAAAATAAATCTCAGGTATAACTCAGAGGGAAAAGTACCAAAACCTCCCAGAGGTTCCACAGGAAGAAGTTGCAGAGTAGAACAAGTAGAAGTAAGATCTTACTAGAAATTAATTCCATGATACTTGGAGCCCAGCCAAAAGACTGCTGCCTCAGTCTTTGGGGCTCCAGTCTTCAGTAACAATGCAGCATCCAGCAATCCACACAGAGTCATGTAAGGTCACCTGTGCCTAAGTCCTGGCCTCAGTCCTCAAACTAAGTGTCATTATGGCTGCTTCACACCACTGGTCCCTAGACATTCTGCTGCTGCTAGGAACGATATCAGCACCAAGAAAGTTGCAAGCATGCCTCTCTGTTTGAGGAAAGTTTCTGCATAGCTGCCAATGTGAATAGGTGTGAGGTCAAGTTACCACCACTGGGATAGTTTTATCCTGAAGGAGACATCATAATGGAAACAAATGGAAAATTGAAATCAGCTTGTCAACCTGCAGCCATCAAATAAAGAATAGTAAATAGTAAGCAGACACCTTCCTACAAATAGCTATTTTAGGAAGGAAAATTGTGAAATCACAGAGCAGAATGGGACCCTCAGTACATAAGAAAAAAAGGTTATGGGATAATCCATTTGATAATATCAAAGCATGTGAAGGGAAAGTAGCAAGATAGAATGCTGTTCACTGTGCTCATCTTGCTGATGCTGGTGGCTGAGTAGAGAGAAGACTATCTGATGACACAGATTGGAGACTGTCTAGAGTCTGTGCAGAGTCATTTCACCAGACAACAGGTTTGGTGGGGAACTGAAAGCAGCTAAAGCCAGCCTGACCTCCTGGGTGAATGGCACCATGTTGGCAAAGGATCCAGCTTTGCTACTGTGGCCATCATCTTGCTTCCACTTGGCTAGGGAGGGAGCAAACCAATGGGAGGCTCTTCTAAGCTGTACACAATGAGAAGAAGCACCTTCCTAACAGTGCAACAGGTACATGTTTTCTGACCTGGGAGGCTTTAGGCAACGTCTTTCATGGGTACTAGGGCTGTGTAAACAGTACTCTGCAGTACCTGGCTGCTAGAGACACAAGTCATTACCAAATTATCTCTGTTTACTTGACTTGGTATCCAGTCCCAAAGCATGTAGAACAGGCTGCTACCTGAGTGGCTCTGATTCTGCCCTCCATGCCACAACTGCCTGCTGCCTGCTCAGCCCTCACCCTACCTTTTAGGTGGAATCATCCCTGTCACTCCCATAGCCCTGCTCTTTGAATCTAGGCCTGACACAGTAGCCCTGGCTCTTTTCCAGTCTTGGTTCTGAGGCTGATATGCAAAGCTTGAGACTCCATATCTGTGTCTCCAGAGTTTCTGCCAGGCCCAGTACACTTCCTTGAGATTTCAGTGCTTCACATAAGCCCCCAAGACCCTCTCCTAGATCCTCCACTACTTCCATAGTAACTGCTGCAAAGTCCAATGCCCTACCAGGATTCCCATCTTCAAGCCTCCGGTACACTGGGACCTGGTCTGAACAGTAACAGCCTGAGAAATCATGACTACTGCCTGGATAGCCTCACCCTGATCCCACTGTCACCTCTGCAGGGATACTCACAACACCAGCTTCACTGATGAGTGTCTTGCCTAGCTCCCACCTCAAGCATCCTAGAACTAACTAGCTGATAAAACAGCCCAACACCCAGTAAAAACATCATCCAGCACAGTCTTAAACAGAGAAAATTTCAGGTGAACAGATAAAATAAGAACAGCTGCATTATAGACTTCTAGTGCACATGCCTCTCTCCTGCTACATCACTGTTCCAGATTAGAAAAGAAAAGCACAATTTAAGGACTACCCCTTCTCCTCATTAAGCAACAATGTTTCTAGCAAAGAACAAGTGCCTGAAAATATATTACCCCTGAGCCAAGAAATGAGGTTTCAGATGAGGAGAAACCATCAAAATTATCATAGCAACCTGAAAAATAAAATAGATCGACCTTCCCAAGGAATCACAATGTAGTCTCAGTAGCAAATCAAAACTACAAGGAAATTGTTAAAAAGAGAGAAATATAATTCAGAATATAGATGGCAAATAAGATGAATGGAATTAAACAGGAAGCTGAAAACTTCAAAAAGAAGCCAAAGACAATTATTCATGAAATTCATAAAAAGTCATTAAAGAGCTAGACAACATAAAGAAGAATATAATAGAATTAAAATAACTGAAAGTGTTATCTGGGGGATTTAAAAACAGAAGAAAAAGTATCAGCCACAGACTAAACCAATGAAAAGAAGCAAGCTCAGAGATTGAAGACAAGCCTGTTGAACTAATCCAATCATTTAAAGAGGCAGAGAAGATAAAATCATGGAAGAGTCACTCAGAGAGATACAGGACTATGTGAAGAAAACTAATATACAAATTATAGGTATCCCTGAGGGAAAAGAACAAAGAGCTAAAAACATTTTTAAAAAATCCATTCAAGGGAATTATTGGTGAAAACTTTCCCTATATTGCCAAAAATATAGACATCCTGGTTCAAGATAACATCAAATTCTGGGAAGATTCATAGCAAAAAGGACATCTCCAAGGCACATAGTCGTCAATCTGGCTAAAGTCTAATGGAGAAAGTTCTACAAGCAACTAGACATAAGAAACACCTGATATACAAAGAAAAACCCAAAAGGCCAACAGGAGACATCTCAGCACAAACCCTAGAAGCCATCTGAAGTCTTTGATCTTCTTAAACAAAACAACTGCCATCCTAGATTTTTGTATCCTCCACAGTAAGTTTCATAATTGGTGTAAAAATTAAGTTTTTTTCCAGACAAGCAAACACTGAAGGATTTTGTCATGACCAGATGTGCCCTGCAGGAAATACTCAGAACTGCATTATACCCAAGTAAGCTCACAACTCCTATAAAACAATAGCACAAAAAGGTAACCAAAGCAGTAATATACTACCCAATGTGATGAACAGAACAACATTCTACTGTAATGTAAATCTCTTTACATTAAAGGCTTGGATGCTCCACTCAAAAGATATAGGGTGGCTGAATAGATGAAAAAAAATAACTTAAGTATTTGCTATTTCCAGAAGATATATTTAAACCACAAGTATGTACTCAAGTGTAATGTGAAAGGACGGAACAAAAATGTGACACAAATGAAACCAAAGAAAAGCTATAGCCATAATCAAATCAGATAAAATTACTTTAAATTGATAAGAATAAACAAAAGGGCAGCTCCTGTGGTGCAAAGGAGTAGGACGCCAGCCCCATATCCCAGATGTGGTGGGTTCAAACCTGATCCTGGCTAAAAATTGCAAAAATAAATAAATAAATAAATAAATAAATAAATAAGAGGAGGAGCCAAGTTGGCAGTCTGTCGCCAGCTTTCTGCAGACGCTCCCATCCAGAAGGAGAGTTAAAGGACAGAAATTTAGCAAGAAACCCAACCGTTTGGAACTGAGCCAAAAGATAACTTGAAGAACACACATCAACCCTGCTGGAGTGACCTGCGACCCCAAGGATACAAATAAAAGATACAGAACACATTGCCAAGCGGACGGGAGACCCCTCCCCCCATGAGATCAGCTCGCAGGATACTCCATACCTCCATACAAACAAGCAAGCAGAGTTCAGATGTCCTCCCACTCTACCCCACGGGAGAGACCCTCTAAAAACCAGACCTCCTTACCCTACTAGGGAGCCATGGCACTCTCCTGCCAGGTATAAAACTGTATAAAACTGTATATATTCTTCACCTGCAAGTTTGAACTCCTGGCACTCCCCTCCACTCTCACCCTGAGGTCTGGAGGTCTGTTACCCATGGACCCCAGATTCTTGGACATTTTCTCGAGGGGTGTGAACAGGGCGTGGGTTGTTGCTGATCTGTGCTGTTTTTCTGGCTCAGGAGTGGTGAGAGGAAAGTGAGCCAAGAGGAGGCCGAACCGGAGAGGCAGTCCCCTGAGGCACTGAGTGGCAGCAGGAGTGATAGCTATGGGCCTGGCACCCCTGGAGATGTTTTGAGGAGACACTCCCACTCTAACTGGGTGGCCAGAGGAAGCCAGCTTCTCCGGTGGCAGCTATCAGCAGAATGGTCCAGCGGCAGAGGGGCAGGACTTGGGAGTGAAGCACATGCCTTAGGTCGTACCGCACAGGCTGGGGCTGAGTGCGGGGATTAGAATATACGTGCTCAGAAAGCTTTGCTAAATTTCAGCCACACCTGGCCCTCAGGGGATGACAGCTGAGATAAAGGGCTGAAGCTCACAGACTTGAGTCAGGACCATTAGCAGCCCAGCGTCTCTTCCACAGGGCTGAAATTCTATGAACTTGTTCTGTTCTAACAACAACATCAATCAGGGACAGGGCTGGAACTGAGTGAATCGCCCCAGCCCCTATCAAGTACCCAGGCTGTCAGGCCTCACCTCCCCCCTGACAACACCGACAGAAACTGGTGGAATGGCCGAGGAGCCACAGAGCCCCATGTGACCTAGGCAGGCGCAAACCTCTAGAGCATCTGCTCATTGAAGGGACCTGGATCACAGAAATGCAGGGTTACCAGAGACTGGGTGTAACAGAGGGGCAAGGTGGGGAAGGAAGCATCAACCTTCCCAGACTAATTTACTGTCTGGGGGGCCCTCCTGAGCTCACAGAGCACTGCAGTGAGTTATACTAGAGCTGTCAGCAGACTCCTGCTATCTAGTCACCACAGACTTTTCAACTCTTTGATTTGAGGTTAGTACTGGCTGGGACAATTGATTGGGACCTCTTCAACTGGGCCAATCACCCGAGGACTTTCCAACGTGTTACACTGGGTATATGGTAGTGGGAAGGTTTGATTTTCCTTTTCCAATTGTTTTCTGTGGGGGGCATGGTGATCTAACTGTTGGTATTTTTCCACAGCTCAGATTCCAACACACAGTAACTGATTCTCTAGGATGAGACAGAGACCACCTAAAAATAAGACAGAGCCACTTAACCCCACCACATCAAGAAGGCCCCCAGTTTTGCAGGCAGTAGCAAACTACGGGTTGGCAAAACTCTAAGGGAAAAGGTACAAACACCAGTCCCAGCTTACAGGCAAAGGACTGGTCAATCACTACTCCTAGAACTCCCAACCCAACTTATCCTTACCTACTCATCCTGCCAAATGGTGCAAAATAAATATGGGGCAGAATCAGTGGAAA
>CAUYRH010094342.1:0-21106 GCA_963574655.1 Perodicticus potto
TGGATTAATAAATTGTGGTACATGTATACCATGGAATACTATGCAGCCTTAAAGAAAGATGGAGACTTTACCTCTTTTGTGTTTACATGGATGGAGCTGGAACATATTCTTCTTAGCCAAGTATCTCAAGAATGGAAGAAAAAGTATCCAATGTACTCAGCCCTCCTATGAAACTAATCTATAGCTTTCATATGAAGGCTAAAACCCAGTTATAGCACAAGAAATGGGGAAAGGGGCAAGGGAGGGGAGGGGGGAGGATGGGTGGAGGGAGGGTGATTGGTGGGATCACACTTACGGTGCATCTCAGAAGGGTACAAGTGAAAATTACTAAATGCAGAATATAAACGTCTTCATATAGTGATCAGAAGGCCATGAAGGCTATGTTAAATAGTTCAATGAAAATATTTCAGACTGTATATGAAGTCAGCACATTGTGCCCCATGATTGCACCAATGTACACAATTATGATTTAATAAAAAAAAAATCCTCCAATAGATGAGGTTTTAAGACATTCAAAATACATTTATCTAGAACATCTCCATTTGAGAAAGATTCTAGCACATACTTCATGTCTTGGAGATGAGGCATAACCCTGGAAGTTAAGAAGGGCTCCATCCAAGGTAAATCCTGTACCTGGCCCCGCAGGCCCCAAGCAGGCTGCCTGGTAACCAACCAGCTCTTAATCATCCATTTCAATGTGGGAGTCCGGCCGCATTTCTGTACCTCTGGCACTGAGCATCCTTCAACTGACTGCTCTCCTGCTCCTGCTACAGTAGGTTGAAGAAACCAATAGGGAGAAACCTCGGGCATGTTCTGAATATTTGCTCTAACTTTTCTAAACCCCAAAACACCGAAGAGCAACACACCCTAACTATAATGTTCAGCTCCCCAGGGAAATAGCATCACTGAGCTGTGGGCTGAGGTTATGTTTTTCACGTGTATTAAGAGTCAGGGTCTGGCATAGCATGAAGGATGGGTCCTCATCAGCAGAGGACGAATACCATGGAAGATACTGTCCATTACAATATTCTACTATGTGGGTCGTTACGAAAGTTTTGAGCTACACAAAATCAAGAAATGTAAAATCCTCAAAGATGGAAACAAATGACGTCCTCCCAGCAACACCCATGAGCTGAGCAAGCTGAAACGTGCACAGGTGAGGCAGAAAGGTTGATGTTGACCATGTTTCTCAGAAATGAAATAATGGACCGTAACACAGGTCTGTCTCAAAACTTGTGCAGTAACCCACACATGGGAAATGTCTCCTTTTGGGGGGAAGTATGAAAAGAGGCCATCCCTTCCTAATGAATGAATCCGCTTCTTAGATAATGGTAACATATGACACATTGTATTCCCTTTTTGCCTTGGCCTCCAGAAAATTCACATGTAAACAATATTCAGTTGCAGAAACTCTCCTAGTTCAGCTACATGTTATAACTGTCTTCATGAAATGTATCATCCAATAAATGCTAGACCCTGGGCAAGTTCAATCAGGCTCACTTGGAGTAGAGAGCATCCATTTGAGCATTTTTCCTCTTCATCTCTCCTCTAAAAAGATGCCTTCAAATTCAAATAGTCGAGTTGTAATTTCAAGGACGATCCGCCCACCTGCTCTATCTTAGCACAATTCCATTTTCTGTTACCTACACACACTTTCCTCCACCTGTGTTTTAACAAAACGAAAGATTTAGAAACCTGTTTCTGGTTTTAAAAACAAAACGACTGGAATATTTTGCTTTAGACCTCACAGGAGCAGGTGGTAGGACAGGGTGGGGCTGGGTGTCTCTGGCAGGGCTGAACAGCTTTATAGAAAGCTGTGCTCAGACTGAGAGCTCGACAGCCCCAGCAGACGGGACTTAAGGTAAGATGGAAGTGGAGCCACTTCTATCATCTTCAATAATGCCACCAAGAAAATAAATCTGCCGTGCTCCATGAACAGTCATGTATAAACAGCAAGAAATTACAGCCTCCCTTGCCAACTTAATCTATAGCAAACTGGCACGATCAAAGTTATTAAAATAATTAAAATATAAACTCAAGATACGGCATATCCCATCCTAATAAAAATGTAGTGAGGACTTTTTTTTCCATTTTAGCTAATCAGAAAAGATAAGCGCCCGCTTACAGAATGTCATAACAGGAAAGTGTCAGCGAGGAGGCAAATAGGCATGATTCCATTCTACTAAATAAATAACCTGTAGGAAGAGTTGTTTGTCCTGTCCAACTTTCTCCATCAACATTAAAGCTACTTTGAAAGTTGGTTCCCATTAAAAGAGTTAGAAAAATACTTCAGTACTTGGGTTGAAATCCGCTTCCATGCAGCAGGAGGTGGTAAGGAAAAGCCCACTCTGGGCTGAGAAGAGCTGGGTGGGAAGCAGACTGTCCACTCTGCCCACCCGGCCACTGCGTATCACAGGGCCCTTCGTGTCTCTGGACTCAGGCTCCTCATCTGCAAAGGGAGCCTAACACCCCCAACTCAGGACAGTGAGGAGAGAGGTGTGATGATCCAAGTGCAAGTACTTATGAACTATAAAGTGCAGTCTGAAGCTGAGGTCCACATCAGAAAACCTGCTCCAGTTCTTCCGTTCTGTTTATGGCATTATGAATAGCAAAGCTGCTGTCACTCTGTGGTCAACGTGTTCTGTGGTTTCCCCACAGCATGCCAGTCTGTATAAGTTCCTTTAAATCTATCCTTTTACGGTAGGCACATCCCTTGCACTAAGGGATGCTACCCTCCTTTGCCACCCCCTCCCCATGGTTTCCTGCCAGCCATCCCCCTTGGTCTCCTGACAGTCACCACATACTGCTCAGCATACCCAAAAGTGCCACAATTTGGCCCAGAGGCTTGCTTTTGCATGGCTATTCCCTCCATCTAGAATGTCGTTTTCTCCATCTCTACCTGGCAGACTCCTATTTGTACTTCAACACCCAACTCAAGTGTCATCTTTTCCATTAATCCCTCTCCTTATCCCTAATTTCTCCCTCCACTGTGCCTCCCACAGCAGGTGGACCAATCTCTATAGCCCAGATATTTGCACGAAAATGACGAATTTATAAATCTGCATCAGAGGATCTTGTAAGAATCTTTATGTCATCAGTACACTCAATTGTTTTCAATCTTTTAAAAAAGTCAACATCCTTTCAAATAATCACAGGGTAAATGTTTTACGACTTTTAATCAACAAGCTATTCTTTACAATTTAAAGGGAAGCAGTCAGAGGTCTCAGGACACACAGAAAATCTGTATCTAAAGTCATTTGAGAAAATAAGAAACACATAAAAATATGTATTTGTTTACAAACAAATAAGCTAAAATGTAATTTACATCATCTTACATAATGTCATTTTTTTTAGACATGAGTCTCACTCTGGCACCCTGGGTAGAATGCCATGGCACCATAGCTCACAGCAACCTCAAACTCTTGGACTCAAGCGATCCTCTTTCCTCAGCTTCCCCAGTAGCTGGGACTACAGGCACCTGCCACTGTGCCTATCTAGTTTTTCTATTTTTAATAGAGACAGGGTCTGGTTCTTGCTCAGGCTGGTCTAGAACTCCTGAGCTCAGGCAATCCACCTTTCTTGGCCTCCCAGAATGTTAGGATTACAGACATGAGCCACCACGCTGGGCCTCTTTCTATTTTTTTTTTTAAAAAGGACAGAGAGCAACAAGATACAAACATAACAAATAATCACTGCATGTGAAGACCTAGCGGCAGACTTTTGATGAGTTTGTTTCTTTGAAGACACAGGACGCACACACACACAGCCTCCTACATTCCTACACTCCCATCTGCCACCTGCTCTGGTCAGGCTTCTGTATGATTGATCAAATTGCAGATGTGTATTAGCAGATATTACAAATGCAAATGTTCACAGTATTCTAGGCAGGAGAGCACCAGATAGCATTCTCTTTACAGATTGGTGCTGCGGTTTTACAACAGAAAGGGTCCCTCTCAGGTTCCAAAGGAGACTCAGAGAGGTTAAGTGAATTGCCCAAGGTCACACAGCTGCAAGGCAGCAATGCCAGCACACAAACAGAGGACTTCTCATTCTCAAAGCCCAAAGCTTTGTTAACACTACACTGCCTCTTCTAGTATTAGGCATCCAGTCAAAGGCAAATTCACAGAAGGAAAAGGGATTTCCTAAACAGAAAATGTAGCTTTACTAGTCCATCTTTTTGGTCTTTAAAAGTCTGTGGTCTCTTGAATTTTATGCACATTAAAAAGAATAAAAACCTACAGGAACTAATCAACTAATTACCGTTTAGCTGCTTATAAAAATAGTGTTAAAACGAGTGCTGTCCTGGTTTCCAAGATACCCCCACTGGCCAAGGATCATTAGAACCAGACTGTTGTCAAGGAGCTCACCCAAGGGGCGAGTGTGCAAGGCGCAAGGCTGCAAGTGCCTTCCTAGGGGGTTCGTTCTTTGCTCAAGACAAGGCTGAGGCCTAACATTTGCCCTTTCCTGCACATGGGCAAGCGATTGAGGCAGAGTGGGCCAGGAAAGCAGTTGCCCAGCCTGAGTGCCAGTGACTGCAGAATCCACTGATGTGGCAGAGAAGTTCTCCCCAGAAACATGGGCAGATGGATGGGGGAGGCCGGGCCCTGCACAGAGAGACACAGCTGGGCGAGGCAGCAGAAGGGAAAGGCCCAGCACACATTCCCGTGCCAGACTCTCACCCCCAAAACTTAGAATCAGAGCTTCCAAACCCTCCAAAACCATGCCAGACTCACCCCCAAAACTTAGAATCAGAGCTTCCAAACCCTCCAAAACCGTGCCAGACTCTCACCCCCAAAACTTAGAATCAGGGCTTCCAAACCCTCCAACATAGTTCAACTCAGATCAATTAATTTTAATGTGTGAAAATGAATTTATTGTTAAAGAATCCTATCATTCACGTATAACGACTCGCAAACATCATGGATTTGATTCACTTTACACCTAAATAAATGCCAAAAGGATTTGGAAAGTAAATGGAAAAGTGAAATAATAATAGAACTAGAAGAAAATATAGACAATATGTGTTTGATGTTGGGATGTAGGAATTTTCTAGGCAAAAAAGCAGAGAAAAAGTAATAAATGGGAAAAAAGCAATTAACGCATAGGAAAAGTAAAAGAAATTGATTTTAAAAACTAAAGGGCAAATAAAAAGCCAAGAAATTACCATTTGCACGTATATCAAAGGGCTAAGACTCTTCCCCTCTAAAGAACTCTCAGAAGTGATAAGAGGAAAAGAAACACTCCCATAAGGGAAAAATGGGAAAGGGGTTTGATACTATCATTCCCAGAAGAAGACAGACATAAGCGTAAACCACTGACTTTCACTAATATTCAAACAAATCAACAAATTAACAAATGAGAATATCATTTTTCATCAATCAATGGTTAAGGAGTTTTGAAAAGATTATATCCAATGTTTACATGTATATGGGCAAAACAGGTAATAGACTCCTAGCAAAGTATACAAATCTGTATCAATGTGGCAATTTGTACTAAAATCAATTTAAAAATGAGTATATACTTGAACCCAGCAATCAGGAATTTATCCCAAGGGAAATAAAAAGTCTGCAAAATTTCATAATGTTTTATCACAGCTTTATCTAAAATCATAAAAAACCGGAAGCAGTCTAAATACCAAAAAGTCCTTGTTAAAGGAGTTATAGCGCATTCACGGGATACTCTGCTGCCATGAAAACCAATGTTCTAGAAAAGTATGTAAAGCTGTATTATGATACTTGTGACATTGTGGTGCAGAGGAAGCACGTAACCAAACTAAAGCAATTGTAAATAAAGGAATTAACATGCTTTTTATTTTCTTCTTTGTGCTTTTTTGTTTTCTATAATGAGCATGTATTTACTATTTTAATTAATTCTTTAAATTGTGCTATTACATTGAGTCATTCTAATTATTTCCTCTGTTTACATCCAATTATTTTCTTTGCCTGTTTTAAAAAAAAAACAACCTACAGTACTTGGATGTCAGGGCCACTTGGTAATGAATTCTCTCAGCACAAGAGAAATTTGAAACAGCACAAGAATCTGCATTAACTTTTCAAAGAAACTTCATCCTAAGACCAGTTGGTTCACTACCTATGCTCATCAATAACCTTGACATTAAGTCAAAATCTGCGTGTTCAAAAAACTCCAAACAGCCTGCATTTCTATACTGCAGATTGCAGAGATGAATAAAAACAGCCAATTTAAACTTGAATCACACAAGGGTGTGATTCTCACTTAAAAACCTAATGTTCTTATTGTTTCACTCACTCAAATTGGTGAGTGAAAATTCAATTAAAAAGAAACGTATAAAATGTTTATATTAATAGCACAGGTCTTTACACTTCCACTTATTTACAAGCACTAATTATATCCCAGAAATGGTATAGGACAGACCCTTAACACCTGAAAAGGTGGTCCTCCAACTGGCAACACCAACACCATCAAATCAGAATCTCAGACTTCACCTCAGACCTGCTACATCAGAACCTACAGTTCAACACATCCAAGGTAATCTGAATGCTCTTAAACTTGGAGAAATGCTGGTGCAGAGAACCTACAAGCTAAAGTGTCGTGTCAAAGTCACCAACAAATAAAAGATTATCAATTAAGATCAAGCATCCCTAATTCATACCTTAAGTTCTTTGCACACACAAAACTCCCTCGCCCCCTATCTACTACAGTGGTTCTCTACTTTGGTTGCGTATTAGAATTACACAGGGAGTTTAATGCCCAACCCTGCCCCGACCAAATGAATACACATCAGTATTTTCCAAAGCTCTTCCAGTTACTCCTCATGCAGCCTTGAGAACCCTAATCTCCTGACATGAACAGGACCTTAACCAAAGAGTCTTTCGGTCTAACCACAGCCAGGCACGGCCAATCCCTGCCTCTATGTCCCCCTGTAGCTTCCCTTGTTTACTGCGCCTTGCACGGGATCTTAAGTCCTTCCCCTTCCCCCCAGGCACAACGCAGCCCCACAAGCGCAGCAACAGTGATGTTGGCCACTCTCTCTCCAGCACCCAGCACACAACTAGGGCTTGATGAGCACTTGTTGAAAGAATGAACCTGCACAGGTGAAGAAAAGGAATTCTGCCAGCCAGATGGAAAGGAGGATGGGCTGATGACAGCAAGAGGTGAACACGTGTCTCTGATCATTCAAGTCTCGTTCATGTCAGACTTCAATGAGGTATAAGCCTTGTAAGCAAGACTTACTCTAAAATTTAAAAAGTCACTATCATGCCAACAAGACGATCAGGAAAAAATCTGGGTTAGATGGGTAATACTGTACCTGGGCACCACAATACCTTATACCATAAAACAAATGAAGCACAAAGAAAAAAAGAAGCCCGCCCAGCATAGGTCCTAGCAGGTTCTCCCAACCAAGCTAGGGTGCAGCCCTGACAACACACTCTATGCTAGAACTCAGGTCAGAAACAGAGCTGCGTACCAACTGTGCACATTTCCAGACAGAGTCTCATAGGAAATACACCTCTGTCCGCAGCCATAAGGAACAGGACAGCAAACATACAGATGCTTGAATAATGAAGTATTTTCCAAATGCATGTAAAAAGTTCACCATCACACTATAAATTTAGAAACCTCAAAATACAGTAGAACCTCTGTAAGTTGACCACCCAAGGGACTGCCACAAACTGGTCAACGTAAGGAACTAGGCCTGCTATACTGATATGTTTACGCAGTGCATGCCCCGTCTGTGAAAAGTCGGCCAACTTAAGGAGGTGGCCAGTGGAGGGAGGTGGTCAACGATGTATTATCACATGGTAGCTCTAGATACCCTTTCCCCGGGTGAAACAGGAAGCAGAAGATAGAAGCTGCGGATGCTAACAAACCTTTCCTTCTCCCTCCCTTGAATTTCTGGGAGCGTCTTCATCTTGCAGCTCGACAGGAAGAACATAACCACAAGCAAGTCGGACTCCGTCAGGCCTCAGATCTCTGCTCAGCAAGCAAATGAGAACTTTAGAGTTGGGAAAAGCACAAGCAGAGAAAACAAGATGGACTCGATCTTGTCAACTGCTAAAACAAAATGAAGACACTGCACCATTTGGCTTTGACATTTCCCGGGCTTTCAGGAATCCTTTCTCCACCTTTAACCTCCCGGTCCTATTCAGCTTGTTAGTTAGAGAGCTGCTTCTCTGGGCCGCCCGGGAGAACACACAACACATTTTCAGGAGTAACCACTGTTAACCCCACACTGCTTAAATTGGCTCCACACTGGGAGCTTATGTCAACATTCTCCTCCTTCAGGCAGATCTTCCACACAGGAACTCCTCCCTCGATCAGCTAAGAGGTGAGCACACCACAGTCCCCGCCAGGCTGGCAGGCTGCAGGGGCCGGCGTGGCCAAGGCTGGGCTGCTCAGACACCTGCCCTCCTTCCCCAGCCCTGCCTGGCTTCCCCACCAATCGTCACTTTCTGCTTTCTTCCCCATTGCGGTAAAAATAACTTCCTCTGGAAGTGTCTAAATCTGTATGTGATTTTACACACTTTTTTTGGCATGTCATTGTATGAATTCTCACAAAAGCAGAATGAAATCGCAGAGATCCGCAATCACATTTCTGTAGAACTCCAACCAGATGAGTCAGTTCCACTGTTTTCTCGGATGTTGAGAAAACACTTCCAGGCAAGATGTTGCATTCTAAGCACCACCCCAGTCCCTCTGACCTGTGCTTCGTAGGAACTCAGCAAGGTTTCTGGGTGGAGGGAGGCAGAGCAGAGGGTAGGGTGCTATGGTGCTGGGCGTTGGGAAGGGCAACTCAGGGGACAACCATCCAACACCAGTGTTGCTCTGAGAACCCAGCCACACGTGTCCTGAGGACCTGAAGTCAACACCCACTTCCACCAGCCACCTCTCCCGAGGTGACAATTTACAGAGGGCCACTTCTGACAGGGATATACCACTGCACAAAGCAGGCTCACAACCTGAGAGACTAGAAAATTCCTCATTTCTGTGGGCCACTTAAGGGCCACATGGACTGGAAGGTGATGAAGATGCATGAGAAAATTAAAACCGTTTCATCTCTCTGCGCTTATGTGCCAGATGAGCATTATCTGCATATGAATCCCACGTCCAGGGGAAACATCTGTCCCAAGTCTGGGTCTTTCTGCTTTGTTCACAGCGTGGTGTTGTTCAGAAGGCTTCACCTTAGTGTAGTATTTTTCCTTTATTGTTTTTGCTTTCTGTGTATGAAAATGACTTCCAGTAAGAACTACTGGGAGACAGAGCTGTCTGTCTGGAAAAGAAGTCTCTGTGCCTGGGGAGAGGAAGGCGGGACAGTCATCTTCCTATCTTCAAAGACTATGACAGCCACCAGACTATTCTATGCAGTTCCTGGAAGAAGAATGAGCAGAACTAGGTGGAAACTATGAAGAAGCCGCTCTCAACACTGTGATGAGCATCCTTAGCCGCCGGAGCTGTCACAATGGGATGGGACAACTTGCGCAGCAGGCAGCTGGGGAGGTTCAGAGAACCCTCTTCCAACAACTCAGTTTTCTTATCCCTACTGGTTGCTGTCTTTCCTCCAGTCATACAGTGAGACTCTGAATTCTGGAAGCCCACATCTTACTCCTTCTTCTCTCTCAGCCTTCCTAGGGATGTTCCACATCACATAATTTCTGGAACAAGTTCTGGTGAAGTTGGGGAAAAGAGCTGTCAATTTCAATTAAAATAAAATTGTTTTTTCTTCTTCTTTTTTTTTTTAGAGACAGAGTCTCACTTTGTCACCCTCTCACTTTGTCACCCTCGGTAGAGTGCCATGGCATTACAGCTCACAGCAACCTCCAGCTCTTGGGCTCAGGAGATCCTCTTGCCTCAGCCTCCCGAGTAGCTACAGGCACCCACCACAACGCTGAGCTATTTTTTGTTGCAGTTTGGCCGGGGCCAGGTTTGAACCCACCACCCTTGGTATATGAAGCCAGCACCCTACTCATTGAACCACAGGCACTGCCCAAAATAAATTTTTTTTAATTATGATTAAGACTTAGAAAATGACAGCAATGATAGCCTAAAATGTTTTCATGTATTTTACCTGCCTTAGTCACTCGACTCCTGCAATCTTTTAGATAAGCACTTAGCTCCAAAGAAAACAGCCTTATATTGTTTAGAGTTGCTGCAATTAAATGATCTCTTGTCCCTTTCAACACATGATTTCAGCAATAGAAAGACCTTAGGAAAAAATCTACTCCAATAATTCTATCTACTCTGATAATTCTAAAGAGAAAAGAAGTAGTGCATGTAAAAATCACCTAGAGGACTTTTTGAAAGAACTCCTAAAGCCATGCCCTTTCTCCCTCTCCAGGCCACTAACACAGCTGCCCACACTGATGGTTAAGACGCACAGAAACCCTGGTACTGATGCGGGCTTCAGGAAGAAAAACCACTGAGAATTACAGACCTAATACAACTCCTTCATTTTACAGACAAAGACACTGACGCCTAGGAGGCCTGAGTGACTTAACACTGACCCCTGAGATCCTGCTGGGCCTCCCTCCAGCTACAGGGCTTTGCCCCACAGTTCTGCTCATCCGTTGGGAAGCCATTTACAGCAAATCACAAAGCAGGAAGCTCTGTGCTGGAATGGCAAGATCACAGAATATAAGGTTCCAGAACAAAATTCAACTTCCTATGAAACATTTGCTTCCACTGCTCAAGGAATTAGGTGACTAGCTGCACCAGATGGCATGGCTGTCACTTGCCCTGGCACCGGTGAGACACTGGGCAGAGCAAGGCGACGCTGAAGCTGAGAAGGGGAAACAGAAGCAAGTTCCCTGGCCTCTTGGTAAAGACGTGACCTGTCTCTGTGGTTCACTGTCTTCCTCTGACTTCCAGTGCATGGGACGTGAGTACTGAGGAAGCAAAGTGGCTGTACACAGATGTGGTAGCCGCACCATAAATGTGAGAAGTTCTGGTAGCCGTCCCAGCATGCACCTGCTATTATGATTGTTTCCCAAAGGGTGTAACTTATGGATCCCTAGTCCAATCCTAGAACAGAGGCCATCCCAGAGTGCAGGCTCCAGCATACTCTCTCCCTCTGCACTGCTATTTTTATTTTGTTTTGTGAATGCGGGGGGTGGGGGGATAGTGTGGATAAATTCAAAACAGAGGAAATCAGGCTGTGCAAAGAATGTGTTCCTTAAAGACTGTTTCTCCAAAGCAGCAGAGATGATAAGAAACTGGAGGTTTATGTGTATATAATTAATGGCATGGGTGGCCAACTGACTGGAACTTGTCAGCTGGTGACTCTCACTAATCTGAGAGTCACATGGTAATCCATAAAGCACTAGTAATGTTGTATTTCTGGGTTAGTGGTTCTCTCAACAGGAAGCCAAGTCAAAAGTGAATGTGCATGTTACCCCCAGCTGTGTCTTTATGTACATGTGTATGCCCTAAAATGAAGAAGTCAGAGGAAAGCAAAAAATAAGGTGAGAAATTGACATTTGTTAAATTCAAATGCCAGGCCTTGGGTTACAGCAGTGGTCCCCAACCTTTTTGGCACCAGGAACCAGTTTCATGGAAGATAATTTTTCCGCAGCTGATGGCATGGCACAGGGGCAGAGCTCAGGCAGTGATGCGGTAGCCCAGTTCCTAACAGGCCTCCAGATGATACAGGGTTAGGGATTGCAGGGTTAAAAAAGGTACCCTATCAAACAGAAACTATTCATCCCATTGTACAGATCAAACAACGGAGGTTCAGAGAAAGTCATAAAATTGCTCAAGTTGTCCCAGCTAACAAGTAGTAACACAGTGCGTGCTTCACACCCAGAGCTCTGCTCCAAAACCTATATTCTTTCTAAATGCCTGATGCACCTGACCCACAGAAGGCCTTCAATGAATGTTTGTTGAGTGGGTGAATGAAGGAACTTATCTGTCTCAGAATACTTTCATTTTTCTTTTCAACAAGATTATGAAAGTTTCACTCACTGAACTAGAAAAAAAAAAGAAAGAAAAACAATGGTGTTTCCATAAATGCAGTACAGTTAAGTGTAACTGGTTATTTAAATCATCTGTCAATGAATGAACAAAGAATGAATTACTTGACCAAAGCCATAGTGTAAGTTGCTTCATTGTCTTTCACTAAACAAGGATAAATGAATTGGTGCATTGAGCCCTAATTTTAATTTTCTGATCATTTTGTGGTTCTAGGTTAAAATCTGTTCAGTTGCTATATCAATAATCACATCATCCCAGGTCTCATCTTTTTCAAGACTTAAAACATACAGACTAATTTAACACAAATTGCTATCTAAGAAAGACACTGACCTAGACAGAAAAATAAACCACCACTCTGCAAACTCCCAAAACAACTGGTCCAGGATTCAGGAAAATGACAAGAAACCAGAAATTTACATTCTAATTCTATGCATGCAAACCTCTAGATTGACCTTGGGTATTCTTAACTATAGACAGAGTTCTAAAGATATAATTCCAAATTTCCAAAATTAAGAGGTAGACAATTATCCCTGTGCACAGAAGGAAATGCTTATAAGAACTATATGTTATAAATGGTTTAAATACCATTTAAACATTTGCTTAGAACATCTGCTTCAAATAGCAAGGAAAGAACTAGGCTGAAGACATCAACTGAGCTAGAGTCTTTCCTGGCCTCCCTCCCCACATTCTCTGCCTAAAATAGAGACCAAACAAAGCAGGGTTTGGAATCCCAGTGAAGAACAGTTGCTTGGCAAACAGAATCATCAGCCACTTCCTGCAGCCTGTGCGGGGCACCCAGGAGGTGTCGGAGTAGAGATGGGAAGTGCTGAGTAAGCTCCTTCTTTCCCGGGAGTTGGCTCACAAATGATCACAATACCAGGTTGGATGTCAAAACTTCAGGAGAGATTCTGAAATAAATACTACAGGAATTCAGAGATCATAGTTGGAGTTTTATCTTCCTCAACAGTTAACACAGAGGCATTAGCAGAAAAGCCAAGGCAGGCAGGGGAAACGACAGAAAGAAGCTGGTGGCGATCTTTAGGAAATTATAACCAACTAATGCAAAACCTAAGTCAGACAGAGAGGAATACAGAGCTTCAACACTACACAGATCTGCCTGGTTCCCTGGAGATTCTGAATATGAGAGTCTTACAAATGACTCAAGCTGAGATTCTCCTGGGCAACATCTCATTGACTGTACCTATTTCAAAACTTATTTTGATAATATGTATTTTTAAAACCTACTAAAAATTTCTAACACTTTTACAAAGACAATATGTCCTCTTAAATCTCATGTTATTTTACTAAGGAGAAACATATATAGGAAATATTATTCCTATGTATTGGCCCAGCATATTATATCACAAGGAGAATACAAAATAAATTCCACATTAATTCCAATTTTGTGAGAATGCTCAAGATTTCCTTGGTTACTTCATGGTGAAGCAAATAAAGAACATGATGTACCCTAACATTTACCCCTACTGAGCTCACCAGCTCCATTCCAGTAAGCAAATACAAAGACAAAAATTCATCCACTATACTATAATTTGCTGTTAAAAATTGGCTACGCTCATATTCCAAGTACAAGTCACAATTGTGCCATCTCTATAAGAGGTAAGTACTCACTTTTCATAATTACCATACCTCAGAAATAAATGCAGACCACCAAAGTGTTTAATATTTAAAGTAATCCCAAACTAAGCAAGACCCCAAAAGATTCTTTTGAAGAGGTCCTTGTTTTCAGTCAATTAGGAGTTATTTATGTTTTACTACCTACCTAGACACTGTACAAAGCACTTTAAGAATGAATAAAGTATGAAGCTAATTTCCCGCTCCTTGAAAAAGTACACATCTATGATATAGAGACCAATATACCATAGGATTGTGTTTAAATCAATATCACACCCATTAGGATGGCTATAATCAAAACAATGGGCAAGGGCGGTGCCTGTGGCTCAAAGGAGTAGGGCGCCAGCCCCATATACCAGAGGTGGCGGGTTCCAGCACCGGCCAAAAACTGCAAAAAAAAAAAGGAAATAAGAAATGTTGGTGAGGATGTGGAGAAATTGGAATTCTCATACATTGTTGGTGGGGATGTAAAATGAGGAATATCTTATTCCTTAACAAAAATAATTCATAAGGTGCAGTGGCTCATGCCTGTAATCCTAGCACTCTGGGAGGCCAAAGTGAGTGGACTGCATAAGCTCAGGATTTCAAGACCAGCCTGAGCCAGAGCAAGACCCCATCTCTACTAAAAACAGAAAAACTAATGGGCGTAATGGCACACATCTGTAGTCCCAGCGGAGGCTCAGGCAAGAGAAGATTTCTCAAGCCCAAGAGTTTGAGGTTGCTATGAGCTATGATGCACAACACTCTATCCAGGGTGACAGAGTAAGACTTTGTCTCAAAAAACAAAAATGAAATATAATTTATTCATAAATAGGAATGAAGTACTGACACACTTCATTTTAATGGATGAGCCTGAAAACCATTATGCCAAGTGAAAGGAACCAAGACAACATATTATACAATTCCATTTCTATAAAATGTCACAATAGGCAAATCTATAGAGGGAGGAAGTAGATTACTGGCTGCTTGTGGTAAAGAAAATGTTCTCAGATTGACTGTGGTAATGGTTACACCTATCTATGAATATACTAAAAGCTACTGAAAACTATTAAAGTATTAAAAACTTTAAATCGGTGAGCTATATGATATAGGAATTATATCACAGAAAGTTGTTTTAAAAATTAAATAGCAAATACTGAAATGTACTTCACTTGGAACTGTCTTGCAGAATAGTTGCTACATTCTTTTAACTCTGGCAAATAAGACTTTTTGGTGAAATGTTAGTGTTTCTGTCTCCATTTCTGATAAACAAAAGAGTCTATGTATATCGCTGTTTGCTTATGAACAATACATATAGGTGAGACAAAATTTATTTGTGGTCAAGTCTCACTTCTTTCCCCACTTCCCCTCCAAAAAAGCAAACAATTACTTCTAATAATTCTAGTGGCTACAATCTATCAAATAAGATCCCTTTTCAGGCCAGGCGCTGTGGCTCACGCCTGTAATCCTAGCACTCTCGGAGGCTAGGCAGGTGGATCACTTTGAGCTCAGGAGTTTGAAACGAGCCTGAGCAAGACCGAGAATATGACAACTAGCTGAGCGGCATGACAGGCACCTGTAGGCCCAGCTACTGGGCAGGCTGTGAGGCAAGAGGATAGATAGCCTGACCCCAAGAGATGGAAATTGCTGTGAGCTATGATGATGACTGCACTCTCTACCCAGGGTGACAGAGTAAGATTCTGTCTCAAGAAAATAAAGATCCCTTTTCATTGTCCATCACTGATCTCCATCAGCACAGCTGCAGGGCAAACTATTTCTGTCCCTTCAGCTTCCCTCAGGAGAAGCAAAAGATACTATTTCTTTTGGGACCCCAAAATCTTGACAACTTTCTTTCTAGTTTCTCTGAAACAAAACCAACTAGTGTCTTAAGCCTGGACTGATGACAGGGAATGTGAAAAAAGACAGTCTCTAGATAATCCATATTTATAATGTGTTTTTAAACAATTCATACTGAGACTAGTCTACATTAAAAATAATTCACAAAGCAGAGTGCTTTTCACCATTCACGTGATGTGTCTACACAAAGACTGCCATAGTTGAATTCTACTTTCTATCCTCCCTTTAAAACAGTGCTACTGTGTCCCCAACCAACCCTACAACGTAAAATTGCAGCTATGAACAAGGATATCCTTTTTTTCTATGTCAACAATTTCTATTGGTAACATCGTATTTTATGCATTCATTTCCTAGATTTCCTTTTAGAGCCTGAGATACTATATTTCAACTGTGTGTGATATGTGGAAGAAAAATGAAATTCGGCTTTGAAGGTTCAGAGACAAACTATTTTGTAACAGATCTAGACCGCCGTGTTCACATTGTCCTTTAAATTCTTTCGAATTCAATGAAAAGGCATCTTTTTCGTTTTTTTGACTCTAAATTGCCAGTCTCTTATATCATGTATGTAAAGATTGGCAATTCTGAGGACTAAAGCCCTATATCTCCGTTTAAAATAGTATACATGAGAAATAGAAAGAAAAGCACGTCAACTCAAGATCAATCCAACAAATTTAGCTCCCATAAAGTCTAAAGCACATATCCAAGGCTGGAGTATAAATCATTAGAGTTTGCCGGTTGTACAAGATCAGTAGTAAGCCATCTGGCTTATTCTGTTTATATCAATGTAATGAGTGTTATTCCAAGTTTTTGGTATTTCCACAGCTCATAAGAGATGAGGCTACTGGCAGCAAGGCTGCATCATAACCTAATTTCTGGGGGAGATTTTACTTGATTTTTATTTGTTTTCCATAGTAAATCAACCTCTGAATGCTACTTAAGAAAAATAATAATTTCACTGAATGGGAAAGACCACGATTTCCAAGTTTAAGTGTAGGATTTGCTTTATTTTTCTACTTTCCCCATGGTATGTTAGTGTTCTCCCTCCACCCAATGGATGTGGGAAATCAAGACAACATAAATTTCCACCCCCCTCCAACCTCCTTTCCTCTTTTTCAATTTGTTATAGCCGAAAATGCTTGAAGGAGAATATACTCTGCTCTTCCCCAAACGGACTAGAAAAAAGGAACTGTTTGACCCCTGTGGGGAAGAGAAAGCAACACTGAGGGCTCCTTTCTCTCCCTGCCCCATACTACACTTTCTGGCTGCCCCTCATCACCCCATCCCCATACCCCTCCTAACCTTAGAAAATCTAAGGCCAGCTAGGGCTGCCACTGTGGGGCTTAAGGAGAAACTAGATGCATTTTTAAAATAGAAATTAAAAAACAAAACCATGAACATTACCTTCAGGTACATTAGAAATTTCTCTCTCTGTCTCTCCCCACTCTTCCTCTCTCTCACATCCTCTTCTCTCCAATACATGGGAAGCCTCTGGAAAGCAATGCTTTCCTCTAGCACCATGTCTCAAATCTGTGCATCCGAATCTCCTGGAAGCCTTGCAGAAGCACAGCCTGCTGGGCCCCATGCCCAGACTCATCCAGTAGGTCCGGGATAAGACCTTAGAATGTGCATTTGTAACAGATTCCCAGGTGATTCTGACACTGTGGATCCAGGGAGCCACACTGAGAACTCCCAGCCTACACGTAGCACAATTGCTACGAAAGAAAGACAGAAAGCCAGTCATGCAATTCAGGGAGGGTCGGTCTGGTTCTCCAATAAATGGAGGCAGCGTGGTACAGACTAGTATAAGAAGGGAGAGTTTGGGCAGACTAGCTGCTAGAATGATTTCCCTTCTCTGCTGGCCCTGCAAGATACTCAAAAAATGGAAACTGAAATTATGAAAATAAATATGATCACTTTTAGCCACTCAGCTCTTCACATTCCCATTTGCATCTTGGCTCCATTTCCACTTCTCTCTTAAACTGCCCATAGTGCTAAGCAACACACACTAGAATCAGACAGATGCAGGCTGAAGTCCTGCCTCAACCTGCCCTTCACACCTCTTGGGCCTTACTTTTCCTATATTGAAAAAGGAAATAACAACAGAATCTATCAACAGTGTCACTTCCTAGTTTAATGATTAAATTTCATTCTGTATATGCAAGGACTGGTATATACCCAATAAACGTTAGCTTTTATCATGAATGCCCACGTCTCTTGGCTTTACTGTGAGAATAGTCAATATATTAAGGACCACACTACCTATCTGATACAATAGGTTGGTCATCAATTCAACCAATACTTATTGAGTAACTACTTGATATAGGTATGTACATTTGTATTAATTATATCGTATCAATTAATTCTAATACTCTATTTCAGTAACTACTATTTACTATTTACTTCATAGAGTATTATGTCGATTTATAATACTCCATAAAGAAAATGTATGATATAAATATTATTTTGATTTGGAAAATTTTGACTTTAAATGAATTTAACACTTAAGAAAAATACTTGCTTTCAAAATCAGCTAACTAAGGAAATTGGGAGGATGTGTTTACGAACCACAAATTTTGTTTTGACAGACACTAAAATACTATCAAATGGAGAAAAAATGAGGGAAAGTAATTCTGCAGATACCTTGGCCTTATATTAAGGGTGTATTTTAGACTATCCTAAAGACCACAAAAATCATTATATTTATGTAACACAACAACAGGGAATAAATTTGGCCAAGGGGATCCTATTTTCAGTTCACAATGATGTCATTTTGTGCCCATCACGTCAGTCAGAAACTTAATGATCAGGTAGTAATAGCAGCAGTGTTCACCTTTTTAGTTCTTCCTAGTTCCCTGAGGAAACACTGAGAATTCACTCCCTTCCCAATTGACAACCCAAATTTACCAGGCCTAGTATTTTTGTTTGTTTTTTTTTTTGCAATATATAGTGAAAATGTTAATATGATATATATTGAAGTTTCTTGATTTTGTCCTTAGCAGTACCTTTGCCCCACCCTCCTCCCAGGTTCTCCCTTTCCCAAGAATGGTATCAGATCCACAACATTTTAGGATCTGGGTGAAAATTTCAGAGTCCATCTTATCCAGCCCCTTAGTCTACCATGAAAACCAAGGCCCACAAACTCTGAGTACCGTACCCAAGGCCAAGTGATCCTGCGGATACTGAGCACAGACAGCTTCCATCCTACTTCACTAGTTTTTCCCCTACGCCACTGGCGTCCATATTTCATGTAAGGATTTATTACCGGAAGTCACGTATTTTCTCGGGATTCATTACCAGACTGGATGGAGACTGACTCCTGAGCCTGAACATTTTCCTCCCCATGCCAGTTAAGGGTGATTGTTGTGGTGGTGAAGAAACAGCCACCTTTGTGGAACTAGCAGGTGTCGGAGGGCTGAGGAAGCTGTGAGACTCCAAAAACACAGCACTTGGAGAAAGAAGAGGTTTGACTCCCTAATAAAAGTGTATGGTGCCCCAAATCCTCCATGAAACCAGATGCCATAGATTGTACTTTGGAAATCTACTTAGGCAATCTTTTCCTTTAATTTTACCTAAAGCATCTTGCAAAAGTATGGTTCCCAAAGTTTTTACTGAAATAAAAGTGAACTTTTAAAATCTGAGCTCCTCTGCATGGAAAAAACATTATTTTATCATTTCCAAACGCCCTGACATACTCCTGGATCTACTGATGTTCTCGTTCTCTCGCTCTCTCTCTCTCCCTCTCTCTCTGTCTCTCCCTCTCTCCCTCCCTCCCCCACCTGTGGCTTCTGCCACGAAGAGACATTTGGAGTAAATGAGGCAGCCTCCAGCCAGCCCAAGTTATTTGCCCATTTTATCGCCGGCACCTCAGTGGCTCAGCGTCCCCGTACCAGCTCGGTGGTTCTCGCCAAGCAGAGCCAGATGTTTGCCGGTTCGCTCAGGTTCATCACCTCGGACGTTTGCAGGAAGCTGGCGCTCTCCCAGCCTCTCGCCCACCCCCGCACCACCTCTTCTGGCCACAGACTTGCCAGAGATTCACATCCTCCCTAGCCCGGGACCTGGGCATGCCCTCGCCAGGCTCTGACACCACTGGCTCCCAGAGCTGGGGCGAGGGTGCAGTGGGGTCACGCCCTCTCGCTGGAGAGGCTCTTTCTCTGGCATTACAGCCTCTCCTTCCTTCTGCTAGAGATAGGCAGCCTCGCCGGTACCAAACCAACCCCCCAAAACAGAAAACAAAAGTTCCGACTTGAGACGCACATAGCGCAGACGACCTTCAGGACACAAGAGGCGACGCTGCTGGCCGGTCTGACTCGCGCCGTCGGGCAGCCCCAGACCCACGGGTGCAGCCTGCTCCCCGCGTGGTCACTCTTGCGGCGTGGGCAGGGGCTGCCAGAGACAAGCCAAAGGACAGAGCCAAGCCGGGTTGGAGGGGAGAAGGGTTCCGCGGGACAGAATCCTCAGAATTGAATGCAGAGAGGAGCCAAACCCACTCTCACTCCCCGGGCGCAAGACGGGACTGTGGGCTGTGATCGTTAAAACTGCCACGAAGAAAACTGTAATTTCTCCTTGCTGGTCATGCACACCCCAAAAACACACATTTACTCCGCGCCAGTCCGGGTGGCGGAGGCGGGCGGAAGGCTAGCGGTGTCCGGCTCCAAGTACCTGCCCCGCAGGACACCCAGGGCCGCCCCCGCCCCGGGTAGACAGCCGGGCGCGCGGGAGGAAATAGGCGCTCCCGGCCGGCACAGCGATCGATGCTCGCGGGCGTCACACCTGGAGCACGGCGGGACAGCGGTGCGCGGTGCGGGCACACGAAGTCAGGGCGCGCCCCCTCTCCAACCCCCCAACCCGGCACAACTTTGCCTGGCGGCGCCGCCCTCGGCCTGCCTCCCTTCCTTACCCAAATACTGCCGCAGGTCGAGCAGGAAGCGAGGGGGTCCCCCGCTGAGCTGATAGAAGAGGGAGCCCAGGCAGAAGACCAGCAGGGTGGCCATGCAGAAACCGTAGTCCCGGAGGGAGAAGCGCAGGAAAGGCAGCAGGGGGACCCGGCGCTTCCAGCTGCCCGGGCCCGGAGGCGAGCCCCCCAGAGGGGCCCCATGGGGCCAGGGATCCGCGCCGCCGCCGGGATGCTGCTGCTGCTTCTTCATCGCCGGCTCCGCCGCCTCGCACAGCCTGCCCGTGCCAGGAAAAGGTCACCCATCCGCCGCGGGGAGGAGAGCCCGGCCGGCCGGCTGCACATGGGGAGGGGCCGAAGTCGCCGGGCTCAGGAGACTTTCCTCGGCATGGTCCCAGCCGCCGCGGCCCGAGCGGCCGAGGTGCCCGGCCCCGGTTCGAGGGCGCTGCCCGCACCCGTCCCGCGCCCGCTAGCGGCCCCGCGCCCCGCGCCCCGCAGCGCCCCGGGCTCGCTCGCGGCTGACCAGGCTCGCCTCCAGCGCCAGCGTGGACCCCCTGGCTTTGTGTCTGTCGGTCTCGGCGTGTTTTGTCCCGGTTCAGGCTCCTCTAAAAAACGGCAGGGAGGAACAGGAGGCGGACACCGTCCCCTCGCTCCACCTCCTCGGCAAGGGCTTTCCTCCGTCTCCCCCCCTTTCTCCCTCCGGCGCTCCGCAGCCCTCTCTCCTCCCTGTCCCCTCCCTCTCCCCGCTCGGGTCTCCGAGTTGCGTTCGGGTGTCACATTACTGTTTCAGCTGGGGGGGGG
>CAUYRH010094343.1:0-31877 GCA_963574655.1 Perodicticus potto
GCTATAAGGCAAACCTGGGGCTCTTGTGGGGTGATGACACAAGCTGGAGCCATGAGAATTTGCCCTGGGCACTCTCAGTCCAGTTTGGGCTCCGATGGGGTCCCTGTTCCAGGAGGCCTTCGCCTCTGGGGACAGGCCACCCTCCAGTGGTCACCCTTGCATCCTGGACAGGGGCCAGGTGGCTTGCCCAGCTAGTGGTATTGCTGGGGGCAGTCTTCTCTGGAGTGGCCAGTCTGATGACATTAGAAGCACTTGTTGGTAAAATTAATTCTTAATACATAATTACTATGTGGTAGATATCACCGTAAGCTTTTTACCTACAGAGTACCTTATAACTTTTACAACAAGACTGTGAGTTGAGATTACATCATACCCATGTTACAGATGAAAAACTGAAGATAAGAAATGTGTAAACACTTGCCAAAAATTCAACTTATGAATCCATACAATCTGTCTGAGGAGTTATTACACATATGCACCACACATTGTGATACTGTTGTATTTAAAGCCGAGGGCAATATAAAATTGCTTATAATTTATTATTGATTTGATCTGTTGAAGAATATTGAGGAGGTCCTATACCAAAATAATATCTAACACTTTTTGACAATATATGTGATAAGATTTATAGTAAGCGCTTTTAAACTACAGATCAGTAAATTCTCACAAAAGTCTTATAAAATAGGTATTATTATTCTCCCTACTTTATCAAACTTAGAGAGGTTACATAATTTCTCAAGAATACCCAACAATTAACTAATAAGCTAAACTTCAAACTCAGAGTTATTTGCCTCCAAGACTTGGACATTTAACCACCACGTTATGCTGCTGGGAAAGGAACTACCAGATAGGTATCAGCATTTAATTTTGCTTTCAGCAGAAGACTCTATATTGAGAAAGATAAACACTCTTATGAGTCACCAAAGAGACCTTTTCCATTACTATAAATTGTAAAACCATGATTATGGAAAGAGTATAAAAAGTATTTAATACCGCAGAAAAAACTTATTTATCAATGCTTATAGTTTCTCCATTCCTCTGTCTCTCCATCTTCCCTACACTTTGTTTGTGTTGGATATATTTTTTTCCCTCCCCGCAGGTTTTGACCGGGGCTGGGTTTGAACCCGCCACCTCTGGCATATGGGGCCAGCACCCTACTCCTTTGAGCCACAGGTGCCGCCCCGGTTTGTGTTGAATATTAATTGACCATTCATGCACCAAATATTTAGTGAGATCAGATCGTATTTCAAGTATTGTGTAATTATTTTTTAAGAGACGTCACCATGTTTATTGGAAAACTGAGCATTGTAAAGATTAGTTATTGTCTCCATATGAATCCATAGGTTTAATCACAGTCAAAATCCTGACCTTTGTGTGTGTTATAATTGACAAGTTAATTTTAAAATTTGCTATAAGTACAAATGATTGTAAATGGCCAAGGCACTTAACGACAGTGGGAGGGCTTGACCCACCCAATGTCAAGACTTAACTTCAAGAGAAACAGATTTTGGAGGAAAAAAAAGAAAGACTTGCCTTCAAGTTTCCATAACCAACTGTGATTCTGTCACAAGAATAGACAAACAGACCTCTAGAACCTATTCCAGGTGAGTGGCTGATCTAAATATGAACAAACCAACAAAGCTTCTATCTTCTATATCTAGGAGTAGGGAAGTTTTTCTTTTTTTTCCTTTGAGACATAGTCTCAAAAGAACTGTGGCATCATAGCTCACAGCAACCTCAAACTCCTGGGCTCAAGTGATTCTCTTGCCTCAGCCTCCTGAGTAGTTGGGACTACAGGAGCCCATCACAACTCCTGGCTGTTTTTAGAGATGGAGTCTCGCTCTTGCTCAGGCTGGTCTCGAACCTGTGAGCTCAAGCAATCCACCAGCCTCGACCTCCCAGAGTGCTAGGATTACAGGCATGAACCACTGTGCCTGGCCAAAATTTTTCTTAAACCATGAAAAGCACTACTCACAGGGGAAAAGAGAAGTTTGACTACATTAGAACTGAGAAGTTGTTTTCAGCAGATGACACCATTAGGAGTGAAAAGTGAGGAAGGATGTTTGCAATACCGTATTTCACATAGGATTCACATCCAAAATCCACAAAGAGCTTTTCTAAATCAACATGGAAGAGATAATCCAGCGTAAAAAAGAGGTGGGACGACTTGAACAGGCACGTCATAAATAGAGACATCCAAATAGCTGATAAACATGATTAAAGCTCAACATTAGTCATTAGAGAAATGCAAACTAAAACCACACTAAAATGCCACCACACACACTCACCAGAAGAGTTAAAACCTAAATGACTTACAGATACCAGAGGTTGATGAGGGTCAATAGCCACTGGGATGCCTGTCTGCTGCCGGTGGGAATTCCAGACGGGGCAATCACGTTGGAGAGCAGTTGGACGGCATCTCGCTGGGTCTTCTTCCATCACCCAGGCTGGAGTATAGTAGCATAATCCTGTAATCTCCAACTCCTGGGTTTACGCAATCCTCCCACCTCCCAAAGCAAGGGGATCACAGGAGTGAGCCACCACATCAGGCCTCTTCCAGTTTTCATACTACAAATCATCTTCCTTGTTTTTTGCATTAGCTGGAATTTCACAGTGATGTTGAGACATGAAGGAGCGTCCATGGTATGACTTTGGTTTCATTGCTTTTTAATAGTTTTAGTAATTTCTCACTTAACTTGCTGTTGGTTTGACTGCCACCTTCAGCATCACCTGGGAATACTAGAAATGCAGACTCTCGGGCCCTGCTGATGGAATCAGAAGCCACATCGTATATGCGATTCCTCCGGTAATTTGTGTGCGCTCCGCAGTTTAAGGAGCACTCATCTAGAGGCTGTCACTGTGCCTGCAGGAGTCTATCAAAAATTCTGGCATCTTGGGCAGCGCCTGTGGCTCATCAAGTAGGGCGCCGGCCCCATATACCGAAGGTGGTGGGTTCAAACCCAGCCTCGGCCGAGCTGCAAAACAGAAAAATAGCCGGGCGTTGTAGCGGGCGCCTGTAGTCCCAGCTACTTGGGAGGCTGAGGCAAGAGAATCACCTGAGCCCAGGAGTTGGAGGTTGCTGTGAGCTGTGTGACGCCACGGCACTCTACCAAGGGTGATAAAGTGAGACTCTGCCTCTACCAAAAAAAAAAATCTGGCATCTATTGATCCCTAAAAGAAAGATTCCTCCTTTTTTTTGTGTGGTTATCATGCATTTTAGTCCTAATTCTGGACCAGCCCCTAGAACGGGGGCCACCTCCCCATCCCCAAGCTGCTCATCACTTGCTTCCTCGCTCCTGTCTCTCCAGCCCCCTGGAGAACCGGCTCCCATACCAGGGCTGTGACACCACATAGGCTGCCCAGACAGCACCTGACTGGGTTTGAGCTATGGGGCTTTTACGGCTCAGCCAGAGTTCCATTTCCTCTTCTCTACAGGCAGGTTTAAATCTTGTTTAAATGAAGGGTTCTCAAAACTAAAGCTAACTGGCCTGGGGTGCCAGGAGTCTGACACAAGGGCACCCATGTGCAGCGGCCCGGATTGGCCCCCACATCGGGATGGCCATTGCTGAATGAGAGCCCACTGATCCTCCAGCTGTGGGCAGTAGAGACAGAGCGAGTGAGCAGAAGCTCAGGTCGGGCGAGGCAGAAGCTGAAAACTTCGCAGAGAGAGCAGTAAGCGGCAGCCCAGCCCAGCGGCAGGAGGAGAGACCGAAGTTTCTCAGTAAGCTGCCCAGGGAAGCGGGTCCCCGGAGGAGCGGAAGGACAGCCCCGGAGAGCTGCAGAGCGCGAGCTAGAGCTGCCCCGGGTGCCAGCAGCACCTCGGAGAGGGGCGGCAGGGAGCCCTGCAGCCCAGCTGAGGACGATGTTGCCACTTGCTCTGAAAGTGAGCCAGGGAGTAGCTATGTCCCTGAAGTAGCAACATGAAACTCTGTTGGTGTCGCTGTCGACCAAACGCAGTGCCCTGATTTCTGAACGTGGGGACAGCGTGAGGGGACCTGTCTCCTGGGTGGGGCACGCGCGCGGGAACGACCAGCCAGGAGCTACTAGGCAGAGAGGAGGGGTGGCTCCTCTCCACACCCGCAGCCGGATCCCCCGAAGGCCCCGGGGTAGGGGTGGGGGAGCCCAGGGCTGGCAATGTCCTCCCAGGTGGCTCTGAGGACAGCGAGGGCTTTGGTTCTTCTGCCGGTTTCTGAGGGATAAAGGCGAAGGCCAGAGTCCCAGGAAGATCTTGGAGGAGGCACCTAGACAATGAGCCTCGTGGTGGCCTCTGTCCCACAGCTGGTCGGAAGCCTCACTGGGCCACCTGTGGAGGTTGAGGTCCAACCACGAGTCTGCTGACGGCTGCTGGGTCCCCTCTGTAGGCAACAGCTGGCCACCGGCAGAGCTCAAAATCCACAGAAAAGGTCTGGCCGTCTGGTTACCCCTGGGCATGCTGGCGCCCCCACCAGAGCCACAGCCTCAGGAGAGGTAGAGTGCCACCACCACGTAGATGACCCAGCTGGTGGACACGAAGACCCAGAAGAGCAGTCTAAACAGAACCAGTGAGAGAGCCTTCCGCCAGGCCTCCTCTGCCTGCATCAGGTCGCCCCTGCCCAGGGCTGCACAGATCCCTTGGAAGTACAGGACGGCGATGAGCTGGGTCAGCAGAAGAGGATCGCCAGCACCCACTCCACCGTGTAGGCCTTGGGCAGGGGCTGCAAGCCAGCCACTGGGCTGCTGTACACCGGAAGTGGAAGGCAGGCTCCTTGGGGTACAGCGGCTGTGGCCAAGTATTGTATAATTAAAGAACTTTTAGGGGGCAGGTACCGCGGCTCATGCCTGGAATCCTAGCCCTCTGAGAGGACAAGGCAGGCATATCGCCTGAACTCACTGTTCGAGACCAACCTGAGCCAGAGCAAGACCTCGTCTCTAAAAATAGACAGGCTTTGTTGCAGGCACCTGTAGCCCCAGCTACTTGGGAGGCTGAGACAAGAGAATCGCCTAAGCCCAGGAGTTGGAGGTTGCTGTGAACTGTGATGCCACAGCACTCTATCCAGGGTAATAAAGTGAGACTCTGTCTCAAAAATAAATAAATAATAAATAAAGAGGAAGAAACAAAATAATAGTTCCAGCTCAGCGCCTGTTGCTCAGTGGTTACGGTGCCAGCCACAAACACAGAGGCTGGCAGTTTTGAACCCAGCCCAGGCCAGCTAAACAACAATCACAAGGAGGTTGCTGTGAGCTGTGATGCCTCAGCACTCTAGAGGGAAACAAAGTGAGACTCTGTCTCAAAAAAAAAAAAAAAGTTGTCTTTGGACTAAGATAAATTTGATAATACTTGAGAAATCCCCAATATTTGAAAGCTGTAAGAAAATGAAGAGCTTGAAACTTTTTATTAAGCAAATCGTCTTTAACCACTTTCCACATGTTATGCTGAGTAGAGGTATTAAAAGTTACTTCCACCTTACTTTGGAGTGATCACCAACACCATTTCTGGTTACCCCTGGGCATGCTGGCATCCCACTTTATTTGAAAATATTTCAGATTGTATATGAAGCCTGCACACTGGACCCCATGATTGAACTAATGTACACAGCTATGATTCAATAAAAAAAAAGAAAGTGGCATTAGAATTTTTCATTTTTACCCTTATCTTTAAACACTTACATAAGTGATGTATTTAAAGGATACAATGTGTTACTTGCTACTATATTTTCCATAAGATTCTTCATTCTCTGTTAACCACATGATTAGGAGAACATTAAAGTATGAGAGCATGAAAGTTCTCCCTTGAAACACTAAACATTATAAAAGCAATAGAAAAAAATGTACTCAGAAATATCACCCAGGGAATGATCACTTGGGAGTCTGTGGTAGTAGCATCGACAGAGGGCTGTAATGAACTTTGGCCACATCAGGTATTGCAAAGACCTTTCCTGCGTCAGGAAGAATAACAGGAAAGCCACTTCACTACAAGCAAAAGGCGTAGATACTGAGTAAGTGCCTTACTTCCAGAGAATTGTATTTTATTTAGAGCCTCACTTCACCACTGGGTTCTGGAAGGGAAAAAAGTATGCATAAATAATCAAGACACCTTGTTTGGTAAGATCAAATTCAGGATATTTTTCCTTTCCTTTTATTTTTTTCTTTCTAGTAGCTATAGGTACATTCTAGCTTTCAAGTGAATATGCAATTCCAATTCAACTCTTAAATCAAGAGACTCCGTTTAAGGTGTTTTATTTTAAAACGTATATAAAGAAAAATCTTCTAACAGGTTCCCTAAAACAGGTTGATTCTTATCCTGGTTTATACAGAACTGAATATCCCAAAGGACATTCAATATGCCCAAAGGATATTTGGTCAGCAAACATTTCTCCCGCCTTGCTGTGTGCATTATGTTCAGAACTTGTCTTCATTAGCGCTTTTACCTGAGGGGTTGTGGTTGGTGTGAGAGTCTGGACTTGCTGGAGAGATTCACATTCTAGCTAGGTAGTATAGAATGCTCATATTTGTTCTTCCTCGTTGTCTCGTGTTCATGTGTCCTTTTAATAGACATCCATGCAGCGCTGAGGCTGTAAACCTCCTATCCAGATGGCAGACCACTCTTTAAAGGAATATTTTCAAAGGTCCCTGCCCAACTGACAACACTTTATTTCTTCCTAACACGCTTATTCGTGCCATAGAGCAATAGGAGGTACCTAATTTGGACACTTTGGACTTGGCAATTCATGTATAATCGTTGGCTTATTGAGCCAGGGGTATTTTCACTTTTATGACTAAACCCACTTTATACTCCTGCTGATGAGTTCCCTGGTACCTAAACATAAGCCAAAATTGCTTCCAAGTTCATTGGTCATTATTCACAGACGGAAATTCCTCATGCTTTCTCATACATAACACGAACAAGAAACAACTAAACCAATGAATAAGCAACTCCTGCACAGCCAATTTCTATTTTTATTGGAAATATATGTTTACGTTATATATGAGGTATACTTAAGAAGTGCAGGTCATAAGTGTGAATCAGTGAAATTTCATAAAGTGAACTTATCTCTATAACCAACATTCATATTAAGATACAGACTGTTACCTAGAAACCTCCCTTGTACCACTTTTAACCATAATCTCCCTTCCTGGGATAACCACCACCCTGACTTCTAACTTCATTTATTAGTATCCCTGTATTTGAACTTCATAGAAATACAAAAAATTCAACGTGTACTCTTCTGTGTCAGGATTCATTTCCTCATCATTTCGATCGTGATGTTTGCCCTTGCACTTGTGAGGAGTTACAGTTTGTTTGTTCACACTGCTCTATTGTATTCCACTGGGAGATTGGTTGGTATTACAAATACGGCTTCTTGTCTGTGTCTTTTGATACACATGCCTTTTGACCTGGCTCCCTCTTGATATAATTAGAAAGAAAAGTATGAAGTAAAGTCAAAGTGCCCATCTGAAAAATATAAGCCCTTGACTCCACTGGTATTTGAGACTTGCAATGTGACTAATTATATTTTGAACATGAACAACTCCCTCTGCCACAGTGCTTTCCCTCAGCAACCCAAACTCATTGAGTAACTTAGCAAAATGGCCCCAAGACACTCCCGTTCTCATTTGAAAATCAACCAAATTGCAGTTAGGGATGAAAGCAAAACTTAGGATAAATATATGCAAGTTTAAAGCCATATAGAACAGCACAGCCAAAAACACTCATTAAAATTACTCATGGACAAAAGAGATTTGCACTAATTAAAATGCCTAGTCACTGCAGAGTGGGCTAAGAGAGATTGACTTAGTACCAAATAGCTTCATTTTATGGCGTGACTTCAAACTTTTGCACTATTTTCAGTTAAGGAAATGAAAGAAAGATGAAAAGGGAAACCTCATAGGGAAACAGATAAAATATCACAGACCTAAGGAAATCCATTATCATCATTATGGCAGCTTTTTCTATCACATTTATGAATTTGGGCAATTTTTATTGCACTTGTTGTGAAGGGACAAATGAGCAGGTGCCATTTTATGAGGTACTAATTCTGTAGTGATTCCCAAGTGGAGGATTCACACATAAGGGTCAATTATTATGAGTCTAATAGAAATGCCATGATTGGGAAAAATGCAAAGTAGCATTAATCTCCCCATTGCTCCCTTGAGCAGAATTCAGCTGTCAATTTTAGTCCTGAGGAGCTTGGAGACCACCAACATGGCCAGAAGGATTTCAGATCTGCTGCATCAAGGACAGAATTGAACAGAATATTTTTAATATAACTTTGAAGAACCAGCTCCCAATTTTAAAATTATAAGAATGTATAAAGGAAAAAAGATTAAATATGATTCTCATCATTAAAATATAGACTAAATGTTTCAGCATATTATCCTGAGACTTTAACCTTCAAGTTCAAAATCATTCCTCGTTAAAACCCAACATCTTGATTCTTTGGCTTCTATTTGAGTGTTTATGTGACTAGTCATAGGGGATTTCACTCAGTTGATATAAGATTTATATTCTTATTTCTCATGAAAATCAGAACAACCATAAATCCTTCTAAAAACTGGAACAATAAATGTGAAATACTTGGCACCACATCACTATGCTTTTGGTACTCATTAAAGTTCAATTTCACCTAGCATATTTTTATATGACATTCACATATAGCAATATTTGCCACATACAGATAGGGCTGTAACTATGAGGAGAAAAGAAAAGTGGAAGGAGAATAATATTTATTGATCATCTATTATATGTGAGGTAACAAGTTCAGTATTTTATATGTAATAGTTTATTTAATCCTTTCAATAATGCCTCCATGTGTGATTTGCTAAGCTCTCTATGCATCAGAAAGTTGAGGCTCCTGGAAGTTAAACATCTTTGACCAAGTTTACCCCCTAGCGAAGGATGGATTCAGTAATCAGAGATGTATGCCTGCCCACGATATTTTCCCATTACACCACCTGGCCTTCTCATTTTAAGGACTGATTTTTTTGGTAGGTAAGATCCTAAAGCTTGACGTGAATGCTCAAGCTCACCTGCCAACACATCAAGTGGTTCTCCAAGTTCAAGGATATTATCTCTGTTTCAGTACATTTGTGCTGCTGTAACAAAATACCTGAGACTGAGTAAAAGAATAAAGAATAAAAATTTATTTTATCACAGTTCTAGCAACTGAGAAGCCCACAATCAATGTGCCAGCAGGTTTGGTTGTCTGGTGAAGGCTGTTCTCTCTGCTTCAAAGATGGTGCCTAATTGTTGCGTCCTCTGGAAGGAAGAAATATTGTGTCCTCCCATGACAGAAAGTGGGAGGTGGAAAGTGGAAGAGCAAGTGAGAGGTCAGTGCTGCTGGAGGCCTCTTTTATTTTATTTATTTATTTATTTATTTATTTATTTATTTTTTTGAGACAGAGCCTCAAGCTGTCACCCTGGATAGAGTGCTGTGGCATCACAGCTCACAGCAACCTCCAATTCCTGGGCTCAAGCGAGTCTCTTGCCTCCGCCTCTTTTATAAATGCTTTAAGCCCATTCATAAGGGGAAGAGCCTCATGGATTAATCATCTCTTAAAGGCCCCATTTCCTAAAACCATCACATTGACCATTAAATTCCAACACCTGAATTTTAGAGGGACCATATTCAAATCACAGCACTCTTTTACCAGTTTTGACAGTGGTAAATTGTTTGAAGAAATCTCAAGAGATGCTAACAAATTTCTAGTTATGGGTTTCAGGATACCAAGAAGTACTCAGCCAGCAGCTACAGGCCACCCCTGGACCAAGATCAAGCTTCCAAGAAGGGACTAGACTGCTATGATTTATCCTTTCCAGGTTGATACTGCCTCTCAGTTTGGAACCTTTCCTTATTCCTTGTCTCTAGATTGCTCTTTCCCCTGTCTCCAGTCTCCTCCAAATCTAAAATGTCGTCTCTGGCTTATGTCTCTATAAGCCAGAGATCTTGAGGCTTATAAAATACAAATTTGATCATGTCACCCCCTCCCAAAAGTTCTTTAATGACTGTACATAGAATTATGACAGGGTTTGAAATTCTCATATCAGCACAGAAGAATTGCCCACCTTCTGTCCTCTCTGGCCTTCCCTCTCCCCTGATCTCCCCTAACCCTAACATTTTTCTCTGACCATTATTTCAGAATAGCCCTGACTGTGACACGTTGGTTCTTACATTTGTGCCTTTGTCCATGCAGTTTATCTGCCTGAAATACTCTCCTTTCCCTTTTCTCCTAAGTAAACCTAACTTTGCCTTTCATAGCTCAGCTCTAACATTAACTCCTCTAGACCTCAATGTCTGATTTGTATGTTCCACTGTGTATTAAATAGTATAGAATCATATTGTTGAATTATAATAATTTGTTTGATTGTGTTTCCTATTACATGGTAAGCTTCTTGAAGACAGGGCCTGTATGATTTCAGTCATGTTATTCTCTGTACAGACCCTGAGAACATGGGCTCTGCATCATGCTTCCTAAATTCAACTATGAGCTCTACCACTTACTGACAGTCTGACTTCTTCCTTCTAAACATAACTTCTCATGAGGAGTTATTGTTAGGATTAAGTGAGATTGACCCATGTAAATACAGCACAGTGCCTGCTATATGGTGAGTACTCCATAAATGTTAGCCATTGCTATGATAAGAACAGTAACCATTCATTTAATGAATAATCATTCTCAAAGAATAAGGGTATAATATAATAATATAATGATTATGAGTGCAACAACATGTTAATAGTGTTTTAAAGGACTTTTGCCCTTGTCAGACCTATCACAGGAACTCTTAACAAGAGCTGAAAATGAGGGTATCAAACCACAAAATCTTCCAGTATCCCCCTACTTTGTAGATTAAACAATTCACAAGAATGGAGGCCTTATAATGTCAAATGTATCCGCTTAGGTTTGAGCAAAGTAACATAGCATGAAATAAGGGATTTATTTATTTATTTATTTATTTATTTATTTATTTATTTATTTTTAAGTTTTAGGTAAATGTGAGGGTACAAACAACCAGGTCATGATATTTGAATTTGTTCGATAGAATCCTTCTTGTAGTTGTATCCCACACCCAAAAGGTGTGCCATATACCCTTACATTGTGTTCATTAAGTGGGAGCACCCCAAACCCTCCCTCTCCCCTCTTCTCCTTCCTTGTTTCCCCCTCCTTTCAACTTGAATTGAAATGAGTTTTTCTCCTCTGTGGATGTTAATTAGATTGTCTCCTGGCTTCATATTAGTATTGAGTACATTGGATATTTGCTTTTCCATTCTTGTGCTACTTTACTAAGAAGGATGTGTGAACTCCATCCAGGTAAATTTAAAAGCTGTAAAGCCACCATCTTTCCTTATGGCTGAATGGTATTCCATGGCATATATATATACAATAGTTTGTTAATCTGTTCCCGAGTTGATGGGCATTTAGGTTGTTTCCACATCTTGGCAATTGTAAATTGAGCTGTGATAAACAATCTAGTGCAAATGTCCTTATGATAAAATGATTTTTAATAAAGGATTTATTACATGCATTAGACCTTGGAAAATTGTGAGAGCTGGTGAAAAGTACGCAAGGCTGTTGCTTCTCTGTCTGCTGGTGAATCCACAGCCACTCCAGGTCAGCAGAATCAGCAGACAGGATGCAAAGGTGGACATGAGGTAGAAGAGTGGGAGGATGAACTGGAACTGTCACAAACAACCCATCAGGACAAACTGCCTCCCACTGACTCAAACATTGATGATACACGTGACCTGAACAAAGGAGATGCTGTCCTTCACCATAGAGTTGCACACATGCTTGGTTCAAGACTTGGAGAAACCAAAGGGCCAGATCTAGTGGGAGCTGAGCAAACTGAAAGCTGGTGGTTGCTGAGGCCAATAAAGAGATAAGGCAGATTGGCAATGATGTGCTTTAGCTGTGGTGATGCACAGGGCCCTTAACCAGCCTTTAGAGCATAAAGGATGCTGCTCACTCTTACCTTCTAAATCTCACATGAATTTCTCTTCTGACAAACTCTAACCCAGGGAAAAGAAATATTAGAAATAAAATTCCAACTCAGGTATATTAACACAGTTGAAAGCCACCACATCAGGTAACAAACAGCTCCACAAATATGTAATTATGAAACTGGCCCTAGAATACAATATTTTTTCCATTAGATTGCTCTATCATCAATAGTGGTATTAATTGTAAGGATGGAAAGAACATATATTTTACTTTGGAAGAAGAAAGCATTAAAATTTTGAAAGCAGGGCAGGTGCAGTGGCTCACACCTATAATCCTAGCTGCTCAGGAGGCTGAAGCAGCAGGATTGCTTGAGCCCAATAGGTCAAGGTTGTAGCAAGCTATGATGAGGCCACTACACTGAAGCCTGGGTGACAGAGCAAGACTCTGTCTTGTAAAAAAAAAAATGAAAGTAGACCTACTAGACCTCAAATCACTGGATTTTCATAAACAGAATGCCTGCCTTCTAGTAATTCTGATAAGTTTGCTTTTGTGGTAGCAAATGGTCTATGAAATCATTTAGGCCCAAATCTCCTTACACGATATGACATTTATGTTGGAAAAATTTGGCATAATACCAATCTGTAGAATATTCCACATCTCAACAGAATAGGGAGTGATATTGACAGAGTTCTGATCCTTGTGGGAAAATTTCTACATTTTCAAGTTTTGATCAAAATCACCCAAATCTATGTAACCACTTGGAGGCTTTTGGTCTCCCAGAGTTCACCTAGTCTCACAAAACCGCAAGTAACCACTGGGTTTTTTTTTCTTTTTAACTTTGTTGAAATCTTCCAACACTCCAAACTCTACCACTTAATAATGAGGAAATTTTTACCTATGGGAAAACTTAGATTTCTATGCAACCTATGACTTAGGTGACTTCATTCAACTGGTTACATATTATTCCAAAGGCTTCAAGCTAGAATAAACAACAACAAAAAACTCAACTGAAAGTCATGTGATTTTTTTTGAAGAACCACCTCTAGGTGGCCCCAGAATTCAGTTTCTGTTCTGAAGTCACTCCAACTCATTTTCACTGTGCTAATCATTAACTTAAATGGCTGTAACGCCCATTCCCCTCCACTCCATTTTTAACTCATAGCTTTTTCTAAAAGTACCCTGTTGTTAAAAACACATTTCTTCAATACTCCACACAGCTTTTGTTCTGCCCTTCCCATAGATGATTTTGCTCAAAACCATGCTTCAGTAGAGTCTCATAATACTATATACTGTATATACCATATAAGGTACTTATATCGTGACTGAGTTTTTTGTATATTTCTTTTCTATTTCTTAATTTAAAATTAATATGAGGGCACAAATTTTTAGGTTACATTGCTTTCTGTTATAAGATAAGGTTCAGGTTGTAGTTGAGTCCTTCACCAAGGGGGCATGCTGAACACCCTCACATTGTGCACATTAGGTGATGCCCATCATTCTCCCTCCTCCCTCCTTCCCTCTCCCTCCTTTCCCCTCCCCCTTGCTAACCTGTATTTGTGTTTCATCATTCATGTGGGCATGTAATTGTCTATATAGTGGTTTCATATTAGTATTGAGTACATTGGACATTTTTTTTCCATTCTTGAGATACTTTACTAAGAAGAATGTGTTTCAATTCCATCCAGGTAAACATAAAAGGTGTAAAGTCTCCATTTTTTCTTTTGGCTGAGTAGTACCATGGTATACATATGCCACAGTTTGTTAATCTATTCATGCATTGATGGGCATTTGAGTTGCTTCCACAACTTGGCAGTTATGAATTTGAGTGGCAATAAGCATTCTGGTGCAAATGTCTTTGTGGTAAAATGATTTTTGTTCTTCTGGGTGGATACCTAGTAATGGAATTGCGGGATCAAATGGAAAGTTGACCTTAGGTTTCTTTTTTTTTTTTAATTAAATCATAGCTGTGTACATTAGTGCAATCAAGGGGTACAATGTGCTGGTTTCATATACAATCTGAAATATTTTCATCAAACTGTTTAACATAACCTTCAGGGCATTTTCTTTGTTATTGTATGAAGACATTTGTATTCCGCATTTAGTAAATTTTGCCTGTACCCTTCTAAGATGCACCATAGGTGTGGCCCCACTAATTACCTTCCCTCCACCACAACCTCCCCCGTCCCCTCCCCTCCCATGCCCCTTTCCCTGTATTCTTGTGCTATAGTTGGGTTATAGCCTTCATATGAAAGCTATAGATTAGCTTCATAGTAGGGCTGAGTACACTGGATACTTTTTCTTCCATTCTTGAGATACTTTGCTAAGAAGAACATGTTCCAGCTCCATCCATGTAAACATGAAAGAGATAAAGTCTCCACCTTTCTTTAATGCTGCATAGTATTCCATGGTATATATGTGCCACAATTTATTAATCCATTCATGGATTGATGAGCACTTGGGCTTCTTCCATGACTTAGCAATTATGAATTAGGCTGCAATAAACATTCTGTAATGAGGTATGTGGCACATTTTTAGGATGTCTTTTTTATAAGGTGATTTTTGGTCTTCTGGGTATATACCTAGTAAAGGAATTATAGGATCAAATGGCAGGTCTATTTTTAGATCTCTAAGTACTCTCCAAACATCCTTCCAGAAGGAACGTAATAGTGTACATTCCCACCAGCAGTGTAGAAGTGTTCCCTTTTCTCCACATCCATGCCAGCATCTGCAGCTTTGGGACTTTGTGATGTGGGCTAATCTCACTGGAGTTAGGTGCTATCTCAAAGTGGTTTTGATTTGCATTTCTCTGATAATTAAAGATAATGAGCGTTTTTCATGTGTTTGTTGGCCATTCGTCTGACTGAATTTTTAATTGTTATTTGCTTTGATAAGGAGAGTAAAACCCCTTTAAGTGTGCCTGGAACCATTCTTTCCCATGATAAATGGCAGATTTCAAGAATCTGGTTTCCTCCTTTCTAGCTGAACCTTTATTTGAAAGGCTTTGATTATGCAAATCTGACTGTCCATGGCACAGGGAATTTTTGCCCAGGCAAGACAGCTGGGTTTCCAAGGAGTGGACTGAGATGTTAGCAACCTCAGGGTACTCTGGCTTCAGAGTACAGTTTTAGGATATGGCTTTTCTGAATTGGTCAGCCAAAGTTCAGAAGTACCATTAGAATGAGGAACTTCTGCGTGGAGGCCAGTGTCAGGAATACCTCTAAAAGGTCTGACAATTAAGGTCACAAACTCATCCTAAAAATGTGCCACATGCCTCATTACTGAATATCACTATGGTCACCTTCAAAGTACCCTCTTGGTAAACTATGTACTTACTCCACAACCTAGTTTGTACTTTAAAGCACTTTTGGAATTTTTTTTCTTCTGGAATGACCATCAGAGCTATCATCATATAGGGTCTGACAACTGAGTTCGAGAACTTGCCACCGTGCACTTTAAATTGGCAGCACTGTATAAACAACTCAGTAAGGTTTCCTAACCTTGGTAGCAGTGTCTCACAGCTGTGTTCACGTCCACATGTGGCAGCGTCTTGCTGAATGGAGTTCTTTATTGTTGTTGCATGTTCTTGTGTGCTGTATGACAGCTCTGATGGTCATTCATATGCAAAGTTCAATTCACCTCCTCCACTGTATCCATTTTTTTTCTCCCAGGGCCAGTTCTGTGTAATATTCTTACTAATTCTTTCTCTGCTATTAAGTGAAACAAGGATATTTACTGATGATGATAATATAACACACCATGTTTCTCAAAGATATTTTAATCTAATGACATATTTGCTAATATTAGAATAAGACAGTGGTTAAGACCTTGAGATTTAGAGTCGGGGAAATTTGGGCTGAGTTCTGGCTCTGCCGTGTACTAGCTGTACCACCTCATAAAAATTACTTTATGTCTTTGAGTTTAGGAAACTAAACGATGCTATAAAAGCAATACCTCAGAGCCTTGCTGTGAGAATCAAATGAAATGTTAATGGATATAGTGATTCAGACTGAGTGAGAATCCTTTAAAATTGTAGCTTTTATTATTTTTAGTATTCACTATATAAAAGTAGAATTATAATGGAACCTGATGAGAACGAGTTTAAAGGATAGAGTCTGGACTTATACCTTGTGTCTCTACCCAGGCACCACTGCTTATGAATTGTGAGACCTTGGGAATGTTACTTAACCCCCTATGCATTTGTTTCCTCTTCTGTAGATTGGGGAAAATGGCTGTCTTAAGCCATTGTAAAAATTAAATTAAATAATTCATATAAAGCACTTAGGAAGAGTATATTATATAATAAATACATAATAAAGTTCATTTACTTTTAAATCATCCCCCAGAATAAACTATGTATACATATACACACACATACACATATATAGTAATAGCCTTAAATAAACTATATTTATAGTAATAGACTTTAAATAAGCTATATGTATATAGTTTATGGTTTATGTATATATATGCAAACTTCATCTTAGTACATGCATATTTTTCAGACACAGACTCTCACTCTGTTGCCCAGGCTGCAGTACAGTGAGCCAATCATAGCTCACTGCAGCCTTGAACTCCTAGGCCTAGGTAATGCTCCTACCTCTGCTTCCTGAGAAGCTGGGACCAGAGGTGTGCACCACCACGCCTGGGTAACTTTTTTTTTTTACTTTTTATAGATATGGGGTTGCACTATATTGCCCAGGTAGGTCTTGACCTTCTGGCCTCAGCAATTTTCCTCCCTTGGCCTTCCAAAGTGCTAGGATTACAGGCATGAAGGAACACACCTGTCCTAATACATTCATTATAATTTCTTAGAAAACCTTGAGAAAATATGTCCTCTGATATAGAGTGACAGGCCATGAAGAATTAGCCTCTAGACCAGCGCTTCTCAACCTGTGGGTCGTGACCCCTTTTTAACAATGAAAATACATTGTGGCATTAGGAAGATTGAGAACCACTGCTCTAGACAAACTAGAAAAATGTTGAGAACAAGATAGAGAAAAAGGATGCCCATGTTTTCCACACCACACACTTCTTTTCCACTTTGCTCTCCAGGTTACTGTAGGGGATATGCATTTAAGTAGTCATCATTCCATTTAAGTGGTTATGTATTTCAGGAAAAGGAAATGTTGGAAGTGGAATCAGAAATTGCTGAGCATACCTAACCATCATGGGGAGCTTGTTTAAAAAAGCAGAACCTGAATCTTCTTCACAGAAGGTCTGACTAAGTAGATATAGGTCATGCCCAAAGATCTGTATTTTCAGAAGTATGATTCTGATACCTTCCTTTGAGAATCACTAAAGTAATAGCCTTTAAATGGAGTAAATTCTATTTATTGAAACTCAGACTGTAAAACCAAGATCTTCTTCATTATTTTATTCTGATCTTAAAGAATACACCCAATAATTTGTATACAAGTGTAAGTGCAAGAATATGTGCTATTGATGAGTTCAAGTGCAGCAGCGGTGTAAATGTTCAACAATAAGGGACGCATTACGTAAATCATCTCAGTTCTATCTATATGATGGAATGCTATGTGACCATTAAAATTAAGACAATTTTTTACATGTTCATAATTTAATGTTAAATGAAGAGAAAAGATAGTGTAGACATATACGGTATAAACTGATTTTTGTCAAAAATACTATATACACAGAGGCTAATGGACATATGACAAAGTGCTATTGTGTTTAATTCTGGATAGTAGGTTATGGATAATTTCACAATTTTCTTTGTGCTTTCCAGTGCTTTCAATGTTAGATTATTAAGTATGAAATGCCTGATTTCCCTAACTACTAAGTTTGACAGTTGATCTCTCTGACATTTCACTTTGACACTTCTTGTTTTCTTTTTCTCTTTTATTATATATCTTCATTCTTTTAAATGCAAGGTTTGGCTTGTGATTATTTTTCAAATTTGTTTTAGAACAATTTTTGTGAAACTGTGAATAAGTCAAAAATTAGTGTGGTTTTCAAATCTGAGTTTCATCGTGGAGCAGTACACCACAGACAGCTCAAAATATCAACAAAATGTTTGGCAAAGATGTGTCTGATGAAGGTACAGTGTATCAGTGGTTTGAGAGGTTCTGTTCTGGTGATTTTAACCTTGAAAATCAGCCACATGGGTGACCTGAGACCAAGGTGGATAATGATGAGCTGAAAGCTGTAGTGGATGTGAATCCATCTCACCCTGTAAGTGAATTAGCAGCAAGGTTTGATGTTACTATTCCAATGATATTGAACCATCTGAAGCAAATCTGCAAGGTAAAGAAGCTGGATAGATGAGTTCTCTATGAATTAACTGAGTATCAGAAAAGAAATTGTCTTGAAGCTTGCCTTTCTTTGCTATCATGACATAAGGGTGAACCATTTCTTTACTGTATGATGAAAAAAATGGATTCATTGGAGTTAAGTAGTATCTCATTATGGTTTTGATTTGTATTTCCCTAATGATCAGAGACATTGAACATTCCGCCCACTTTGTAATGGGGTTGTTTCTTACCCATTTTCTTGAGTACTTGATAGATTCTGGTTATCAGTTCTTCATCACATGTATAGCATGAAAATATTTTCTCCCATTCTATGGGTTGTCTGTTTGCTTTTTAATTGTATCCTTGGCTGTGCAGAAGCTTTTTAATTTGATCATAGCTCATTTACTGTTGGTGAGACTGCAAACTAGTATAATCTCTATGGACAATGGTGAGATACTTCAAAGAACTTAAAGTAGACCTACCATTTGATCCAGCATTTCCACTGCTGGGTATATACAGAAAGGGGAAAGGGCATTTTATAAAAAGGACACATGTACTTGAATATTTATAGCAGCACAATTCATAATTTCAAAGATTTGGAAACAACCCACGTGCCCACCAATACATGAATGAAGTAATACAACGTGGTATATGCATGCTATAGAGTACTACTTAGCCATAAAGGCTATGAAATAGTGATCTAGTACCTTTTGTGACAACTTGGACGGATCTGGAGACCATTCTTATAAGTGTCACATCACAGGAATGGAAAACCAAACACATGTGCTCGATACCAGGTTGGAGCTGATGATCAACACTTAAGTGCACATATGGAAGTAAATCTCAATGAAAATCAAGCTGGTGAAGGGATGAGTAAATTCACACCTATTGGGTATGGCACATACTCTCTGGGTGGGAGACACGCTTATATCCTTAATTTGTGCAAAAAACGAAGTATGTAAACAAAATATGCGTACCCCCAAACATCCTGAAATTTAAACAAAGGATTCTTTTTGACAGTAGCAAGCATTCAGTACACTGAATAAAGATAAGGTGCTAAAACACAGTCCAAAACCTAATATTTATGAGAAAAAGCTAATGATGTCTGTTTGTCCAGCACTGGTGTGACTATAGCTTCATGAAACTTAGTCAATCAATTACAGTGGATATTTACTACAACCAATTGTATGAAATAATGAGGATGCTTGTGATTCAGCAGCAAAGACTGGTTAATAGAGACAGGCCCATCCTTTTGCAAGATAAGGCTTGACCATTTGTTGCAAAAACAACACTGCTCAAACTACAGAAGCTGGACTTGGAAACTCTCTGTCATCCACCGTATTCACCAGACCTTGCACCAACTGACTATCATTTCATCCAAGCTTTGGACCACTTCTTGCAAGGAAAAATATTTAGTTCTCAACAAACCGTTGGAAGCTCCTTTCGCAATTTCATTGCCACTCACTCTCCAGGCTTCTTCACTGCCAGCATAAATAAGCTACTGTTAATTAAGATGGCAAAACTGCGCAGCTAACACCACGTGGAACACAGATGAATTGTCCTGCCAGGCCCTTCCCAAATGGAAGATTTGTGAATAAAATAAATGATTATTATCTTAAACCAAAAAAAAAAAAAAAGATGGCAAAAGTGTGTCGACAATTTAGGTGCATACTTCGATTAATTTTACTGCTCTTCTTTAGGTTATAATAAACTTTTGATACAAAATTGGGCATTTGGTATTTAAGAACCTAATATATTTTAAGGTTAAAATGTCAATATATGTATATATCTGAGTGAACACAATTGCAAAGAAAACTGCAGTAGGCAGAATAATGAATCTCCCAAACGTCCCTGCTCTAATCCTCCCAAACTGAGTATGTTGAATATCTAACTAAGGGCTCATTAAAGACCTTAAGATAGGGAGATTTTCCTGGATTATTTAGTGGGCCCAATGTAATAAAATGAGTCCCTAAAAGCAGGGAGCCCTCATGGTCTGTGGTCAGAGAGAGAGATGTGATCACAGAAGGGTCAGAGAGACATGATGTGACAATGATTCAACCTGACTTTTCTCACTTTGAAGATGGAGGGAGGAGGCTGCCAGAAAAAGAATGGCGATAGTGTCTAGAAGCTGGAAAAGGCAATTTTCCAAAAACAGATTCCCCCTGGAGGCCCCAAAGAGAAGCGAAGTTCCTGCCTACACCTTGCTCTTAGCCCAGTGAGATCCATGTTGAACATCCTACCTACAGAACTAAGATAAATCAATTTGAGTTATTTAAAACTGCTAAGTTTGTGGTAATTTGTTACAGCTGCAACAGACAACTAATACAAAACAAAGCTAAATATTTTCTAACGTTGAATCTTTTTGCTGATGTATAGACCCTCTGCCATAATCAGCAATCAAATTGGTGCCCTTATCAACAGTGTCATTAAAATCATAAATGTTAATACTGGAAACAACCTCAGCAATCATCTAATTCAAGACTTATATTTTATACATGAAGAAATTAAGGCCTGGAGGGGTATGTGACAGCCAATGAAGAATTAAAATGCTTTAAGTTGCAAGTAACAGAAAAGTTGGACTCACTCTGAAAAACACTTTCTGGTCAGGACTTGCTTTTTCTTGATGCTCTTGAACACCACTATCGTATGAATTGGTCCATGGTTGTCTTCGGGAGAGACACATTGCTCCTGTTGCTCTGCGCGAGAGCCAGATATAGGAATGAAGTCATCCTAGATCAACCAGTCACTGATCACCCTCTAGCTGACCACAGACACCTGAGCAAGCCCAGTCAAGATCAGCAGAGCCAGCCCAGATCTGAAGAACCTCAAAGCCAACTCATGGAATGGTGAGATAAGTAAATACTTGTAGTTTAAAATCATTCACTTTGGGGATGATCTGTTGTGTACCAAATGCATACATTTGAAGCTAACTGATAAAGTGAGCACTTACTGAGAATTAATCATCATTTGGTATCAAGTCTCATTGACTAATCACCAACAATGTGATTAACTGATCACAATGAAGATTCGTTTTTAGAGGCTCTCCACCCTGGCTATGGATCACTAACTACATGTGAAGCATTAGCAAGAGAAAGAAATGATTCTGGTGTGCAGCCAGGGTTGGACATATTTGATTTGGAGTGATCATTGAGAAGGAATAAATATTGGGATGTCAATCATCATGATCATTATACACATGATCACACAGCTAGTCATTGGCAGAGCAGTGACATTGGCTATTTCTCTTGAGACTATGCCTGGTGATTTTTTCTATCGCTCTAGACTATGGGAGACCGCGATACCCTCAGGCACTCACAACAAGTTAATTATTGGGCATATTGTCCAACAGCAGAGGGAAACTTGTTCATGCTGTTTTTCTTTGAGCTACACGTACACTGAGGCAAAATAGAAAACTTCAAATACCATTACTGAGACCTTTTTTCTTTTTTCCTGCATACCCAGCAGCCAGTGAGTGTTCAGCGTCAGATATGAGAAGTTAAGCTGAATAAACTGGAGGAAAACCTTCTAGAGAAAGCAAGCTCAGCTTTTAAAAAAATGCTAAGTTTGCCAACTCAAGAGCCCAGGACAGCTTAATAAAATTGAACAAAGGAAAACCAATTAAACATTTCAAACTGCTATTCTGGGGCGCACCAAAGCAATACAAATCAAAAGAGGAAATATTGAATTATTAGCAGCAGCTGGATTTTCGTGGCGGTTTTTTTTTTTTTTCTTTCTTTCTTTCTTTTAGTTAAGTCAAGTCCTTCCTCTTAGTGCTCCTTCCTGGGGGACTAAATAATTTTTTCAATTTCCAGAAAGTGCCTCACTATGGATTTGCCCACAGGGATATTTGAAGAAATCCTAACGGCCTAATGAATAGCTCTGAGCATCCCACTTCTCTTTTCACAAACTTTCAAGGGCTCCCCATGGCTTATCAATATCCTTGGCCTGGGAGAAAGGCCTTTTGCAACATGACTGCCCCCCATACCTTGCTTTATTACTTTCTCTACACCTAGCCTGACTTCTTGACAAACTGTGGGGCTCATTGTCCCCTGAAAAAATCCTATATGCTGCCACCTCTTTGCGAACATGCCCTGCTCCTGCCACCCTCTGCATATACCCTTGGTGGTTAAATAACCCAGTCTTCAAAGCAAACCTCAGATGCTAACTTTGTGAAGCCTGGCCTTATCTTTGGGAAAAAGTCATCAGCCACAGGCTACCTGCTCTACAACTGTAGTCAAGATTTATTTAACATGCTGCAGCTTGGAAGAATGCGTATCAGAGGAGCCACGAGCATTTAGGTTTGTGCTGAAGGATTCTAAGGGGAGTAGAAGAAGAGGGGAGCAATTTCTGGGTTGGGTGCTTCAGGAAGTAGAGACCACTCGGTAACTACACATCTCAACAACTTTTATCTAAGTGGCAGGAGAATTGAAGCAACGTTGAGGGGGCGGCGCCTGTGGCTCAAAGGAATGAGGCGCTGGCCCCATATGCTAGAGGTGGCGGGTTCAAAACCAGCCCCGGCCTTAAAAAATAAATAAATAAATAAAGCAATATGAGAGTTGTCATTGGGGAAGAAGCACATATTAGTGAGAAGAAGGGGATTTTAGTCACTTTGCTTTTGCAGAGTGTTTTGGCTTCTGTGGCCCTGCCTGATCATTGTTTATAAATACATTGTTTATATGCCCTGTGTGTGGTTGTGCTCAGTTGGGAACATCCCACCGCTCAGGCATTTTTTTTTAATTTTCTTACTATACAACTGGTTGTGTCTACTTTCTTCGCAGAATTTCAATAGCATAGAGATGAGGAAAATGCTCTGCACATATATCAACAGTGATTGATGCTTTTAGTTTCAACTCTTAAATCGGTTACATTTCACATTAAAACATGGCTAGTTTTTTGTGTTTTTTTTTTTTTTTTTTTTTTTTTTTTGAGACAGAGCCTCAAGCTGTCACCCTGGATAGAGTGCTGTAGCATCACAGCTCATAGCAACCTCCAATTCCTGGGCTCAAGCAAGTCTCCTGCCTCTGCCTCCCAAGTAGCTGGGACCACAGGCGCCCGCCAAAACGCCCGGCCATTTTTTTTTTTTTTTTTTTTGGTTGCAGCCGTCATTGTTGTTTGGCGGGTCCGGGGGCTGGATTCGAACCCGCCAGCTCAGGTGTATGTGGCTGGCGCCTTAGCCCATTGAGCCACAGGCACCGAGCCAAAACATGGCTTGTTTTTAAAAAGCAGTCTTTCTTGCAAAAGAGGAAAACTTAGCATGACCAGACCTGAAGATCTGCATGAGAAGAGCTGAATAGCAAGTGTCTCTTGTAGATGGACATGACTAGTTGACCACAGGGTCAACCACTTATGCCATGTATGTTTATCCACTTACATTGGTAGCTTCACTCATATTTATTACCTGCTGGGCCCTAAGAACAGTTTGAGTGTGGGTTCTCTTCTTATTCATTTTTCACAGTTAAATAAGAGACCCTGCGGAACAGTGGAAAGGATGGAAAATTAGTCTGTAAATAGCCAGATAGCAAATATTTCAGGCATTGTGGACTAGACAGTCTCCTTAGCAACTACTCAATTTGGGCATTGTAGCAAGAAAGCAGCTGGAGACAGTACATAAAATGAATGTACTGAGTTCCAGTGAAGGTTTATTCATAAAAAACAGGTGGCAGACAGGATTTAGCCCAGGGGATTAGTGCTAACTTTGAGGCCCATTCCTGCCACTTGATCACAAGCCAATGACCATTTCTACTTCTGCAATCTCACATGTGAAATAGTGATAATACCTGCTTTGGCTTTTCATGTGAGGATCAAAATGGGATATTGTTATGTGAAAAAATCTTTTTTAAAACGTGAAGCACTGTATGCTCACAGGATACTAGTAGCTTGTTATATATTTGGAGAAAAGAATTGTACATCTTTCTGTGGCAGAGCTGTGGTAGATATGGAAATGTTCTACCTAGATTTCCCTTTAAAGCTTGATCTCCAGCTGCGGGGAGTGAGGTCAGCAGGCTACCTTTGGTTGGCAGCGTCTCCATGCTTAGCTTCAGCTTCTGGGAGCTGCCTCAACCAGGGTCACACTTTTTCCAGGGCAGACCCCATCATGAATGAGCAGGGCAGAAGTATAAAGGCTCAGCCATTTCTGCCTTAACTCCAGTAGGATATGCTCGCTGCAAAGCTTCTTGCTAGATGGGTGCAGTCTTCCAGGTCCCTGCATGCCACTTCAGCTTCTCCTGCCCAGTCCTACTTCCTCCCCCCTTCCCTTCACAAGTTGATCCTTAATGAATACCTTATTCCCTAACCTCCATCTCTGGCTGTGCTTCTTAAAAGCACAACCTGCCACAAGGATAATTTGTTGAGATACTATTGCGGGTCATTTTTCCATGATGTTCCCTTTCTCGAGTCCAAGAACGTTGTCAGGCCTTGCCTTGGGGATGTTTGTGTTCTCTGAAGAAAATTCCCTTTTCTGACCAATTTCCCTGATGGTAGGCTGCTTGAACTGTCTATGGGTCTAGATGGACAGAGGAGCTGGTGTGTGGAAGTGGATGACCCTGGGCCAGAGGGATTACTCCGTACAGGTAAGTTATTAATGGTCTGAAGTTCCGTATTCCATATGCTACAAAACACACCCACCACATATTCACAACACCCAGCAAGAACTCAGAAAAGATCAGTAGCATCATGACTCAGAGAGGCTGGACCTGAGCAATTTGGGTATTGATGTACTGCCACATGCAAGACAAGCTTGAAATGCTGGTGTGTGGGAGCGTGATGGGCCAGTGGGTGCGGTGTGTAATAGATATCTCTGGGAGCAGTTCTCAACCACTGGAAGATAGGAGTTGATGGCTAAACGGCCTTACTTGCTTCATAGGTTGGAAAACTTAGAGATATGCTCTATACCATCTCCCAGAGACTCCCAGAGATTTCCAGTAAGATTCGCCCAAAGTTACCCACAAAAATAATATGCTCATCGATGCTATCCAACTTGGCTTCCTTTTCTTCCCTGTCTCATTTTCCCACTCCTGTTCCAGTGATTCCCAGGATCACCTCCCAAATCAATTACTCACACTTAAATCCTTGCCTTGGTATCTGATTCCTGGGTAACCTAAACTAACATTTCACAACTTTCCAGACACACTTCACAACCTTGGGAGAAGGGGCACCATGTCCGGCCCAGCACCTGGCAAGCAGAAGTCTTCATCTCTGGGACCTTAATCGGTTAATACATGGGCTTTTAGAAAAGCAGGCCACCAAGCACTCCGAATAACGTATGGCTGAAACAGCAGACAAATAATTTGCTTTGTCTTCCTACATAAACCCATTCAGTGCAGGCTTTGTGTTATCACTTCTTCCCTCAGTACCAAGCATAAAAATTGACTTTCTTCCTCATTTATAACTAAGCAAGCTTTTTTAGAAGCCTAGTAGGCTTCTTCATTCACATTTCTAGTTATCATTTAGAGATTGAAGGAATAGTCTGTGTTGTCTCTTATATGAATGAATTCGATGCCTCCAGTATTGCCATGAAGTCTTTGGCAATTTCCATGGAAAAATTTCTAAATTGATATAAACAAGGAAAGTCTGAAGCAGAGGTCAGAAAACACTGTTGTAAATGGCCAGATACAAAATATTTTAAGCTTTGTGGCCAAATAGTGATAGTCTCTGTTGCTACTACTCAACTCTGCCATTGTAATGCAAAAGAAGCCAGAAATAGGGCGATGCCTGTGGTTCAAAGGAGTAAGGCGCCAGCCCCATATATTGGAGGTGGCGGGTTCAAACACAGCACCAGCCAAAAAAAAAAAAAAAAAAGAAGCCAGAGATAATATGTAAATGAATAAACTAAGTTCCAATAAAACTTTATTTATAAAACCAGGTAGCAGTCTGAGTTTAGCCCAGGGGGCTTAGTTTTTTGACCCCTGGCCTAAGGCAATATTGTCTATTGGAACTTTCTCTGAGCTATCCAATATGGTAACCAATAAGCAGCTAGTACTATTGAGAATATGAAAATTTTCTTATTTAATTTACATCTAAATAGGCACATATTAGACACTATGTGGTATTGTTTTGCCAATCCTGGCAAACCCCTGACCACTTAATCATGTTTCTGTCAACATTTTTGCCCCAACTGCTTATTCACTGGGAAATACAATGTTGGAAACAATGAAAATGAGAACAACATATGCTCTGTCTTCGCAGTGAACCTGACAGCCTCCCTTTTGCTTTTGGTGTGGTTGGCTGAGCATAATACATATGGAGCAGACAAACCATTATTTCTCCCTGGGCATGCCAACATGTGAGAAAAGCTCTCAGGGACATAGCTCATGAGCTGCAGTGTCCCTGCCAATAATTCTGACATCTTCTGGTGGTCTTGGGTACTAGTGCAAGTCTCATTAAGGTTAGGGCTTAAGTTATCTTTCTCAATGGACATTTTCACTTTGCTAGCACTGTCATCTCCAAAATTCTGACCTTTTAATAGTTGATGACTCTATTCTGACAGGCTGAGTTTCAAATCTCTCCTTCTCCCTTCTAAAGTTTGCTTTTCAAAACCAGTCTAACGGGGATCATTTCAGAGTGTGATGCAGTAGGCACTTATTGAGCAATAAACCTGTGGATTTATGCTTATGGGTTTCTAGAAGCAACTTTGCCACAATCCTGTGAAATCTTGCTCACACTTCATTGAGCTCTGACTGGATCTTGAATTATAGCTGATGCTCCAAACAGAAAGTAGTATTTGTCACATCCTATAAGTGTATGTTCTTCAGCTTTGGAAAACTATAGATTGCTTCAACAAATTCACTCTACTGGAGCTGAAGTAACCCCCTAGATCCTGGATCACAAAGTTCTGAGGTGTGACTGTGTTTTAAGAATAATTTACACATACATATATTCCAAAATGTGAACATTCCAAAACGCAATGCATCTTCAGAAGCTTAGCTGAGCCATGGAACCAACACCCAGACCAGTCTCAACAAGGTGGGAAGCTCTCTGTGACCCTTCCTTCTAATAGTTTAGGGCATGGGTTGGCTTCTTTTTGATTTCTTTGGCCTTTTACTTTATGTACATTGAATCCAACATGTAACTCTCTATCTGTACTACTTTGTGAGATTCATCTGATCTCTCTAGCTACATACTTAAAGTTATAGCTTGTTAATTTTTTGTTAATGTAAGGTATTCTATTTTATGAATAGCCCTCAATTTATTTATCTATTCAATGTCAGATGAATACTTGTGTGGGTTCTACTTTGGAGTATAAACGGAGCTTCTGTGAACACTTTAGAACAAGTTTTTAGTGCACACGTGCTGTATTTCTTTGGGGTATGAGCCTAGAAGTGGAATTGCTAGGTCACCAGGCATGCATACACTAACTCTAGGAGACCCTACTAAATAGTTTTCTAAAATATTTGAACAATTTCATACTCTCACCTACAACATAAGGGAATTCCAGTTGCTCTACATTCTCACCAGTACATGTTATTTTCTTTTGCATTTTAACCATCGTAGTTGAGGTGTAAAATCTTATTGTGGTTTTAATTTTCATTTCCCTAATGACAAATGAAGGTGAGCACCTTTTCATATCTTTATCAACTATTTGGATATCTTTTTTTGGCCAAGTGTCTGTTTAAGACTTTAGCCCAACTTTCTATAGGACTGACTTATTTTCCTTACTTAAATTTTGAACTTAGTTTTTGGATGTATAACACAGTTCCATGTTCAAAGATAAAAATATTTTAAAAGATATTATGAAATATATCGCAGTCACCCTGTCCCAGGTTCAGCAAGTTCCTATTCCTCCTTTGCCCATGAGGGACTACTTTTTATTAGTTTTTTATTAATCTATTCATTGCATTACTTGTTAGTTTCCTGTACTTCCAGGAACTAAGTACTTTCGTGGTTCCTTTATGAGGGTGAAACTACTTAAATACTTAAATGCTTAGCAAGTTTTTAAACAAAAATTAGGTGAAAGTCAGGACAACGATCCTACTTTAAACAAGCCAGGAGGTGGGCTCTTTATTTTTCTTTTTGCCCTAATGTTACAAAAACAATTGAGACGGTAGCTGTTCAAGTACAATAACAAGGTAAGAGCCAAAATTTGAAAATGATTCCAAATCTGAAAGACAGGATGTGCACACGTTAACTAATGCAGCTGTTTTGTCAGAACTAAACAATTCAGTCTACTAAACAGAAAGCTTAAAAAGCAAACATCTATGTTGTGAGTCAATTTGTTCATCTTCTAAGCTATAAATCCTCTAAACGGAAAGATTCATTGGCATTGCAGGACTTACAGAAGCAAGGGTGTATGATTTGCTGTAGAAGTGCTGATATTGGGCTCTTTATTCCCCAGTTCCTCAGTTCCTCAGCAGTTGTAAGCTGGACATTTAGGGAGGTACATTAACTCTTTTGAGCCACCTGGGTAACATTACCACACAGCAAATTAGCGTCAAAGAAGATTGCTTTCTCTATAAATGTTCCTTTTTGCAAGCTTGCTTAAGTGCTAAAATTTCACTCCGAAGCAGAACCTGGATAACTTATTCATGAAACTGGAATTCCGTGCGTGCACAGTATCGCAATGGGCATATGTCAAACGTCAGGAGAGAAGCCTCATGCATTCTGGAAGAGTTCATTCACCAAAGGTAAAACATTGTCAACGTAGCCTATGTCCCACTCATCTGAGGCACCTAGAGTAGTCAAATTAATAGAGACAGAAGGTTGAAAGGGTGGGTGCCAGGGACTTGAGGGGTTTGTTGTTTAATGGGTACAGAGTTTCAGTTTGGGAAAATCAAAAAGTCCTGGAGATGGATGATGGTGATGAGTGCACATCAGTGTGAATCTGCCTCGTGCAGTGGAACTGCGCATGCGCAAATTGTTAAGCTTGTAAAGTTATGCCACGTGTATTTTCCACAACAACAATTAAAAAAAAAAAGATTTTAAAGCACTTTCAGTTCTGATAGGCAATTATCAAAAAGCAATTTTAATTTTTCTTTTCATTGCTCATGTCTGTCACTTTAATTTTCCTTCCTATGAATCGCACTCCAGACAATGCCATTTTGAACCTTAACTATATCGGATGAAAATAGAATTGTTGTGGGAATTCAAGAATAATTTTGATGTAATGATTAGTTTACTGTCAATATAGTATCATTGCACTTTGCATGAACATCCACGGTTAGCTTTCAGCTGTTTCGGATTTGAACACTTGCTTAAAAGATAAAACTTTTAAAAACATTCAGAATACATTTGTTTCCTGTCTTTTTTAAAAAATCGCTTGTAGATACACTACTTATAATCATAAGCAGTCATATGCATACATTTAGGACCAGGCCAAGAAAACATTACGGCACAAAATTATCTTGAATGACCTTAAGCCACAGTAGACATGTAGAAAAGCCCTTAGATTTGCATCAGAATGGGAGAACCTCAGCTTTGGTATATATACTTAGGGAATGTTGGTTAGATGGGGGCTCAGGTGCTACCCTGGAGTACTAGGTTCATACTTTCCTAAGAAAAGCCTCCAAATCCTCTTTATCTCTCCCTAAGAGAAAAGAGTTCCACTAGAATCACTGTTGAGTCAGAAAAGCAACTGAATATAGGTATAATCATGTGATTCCAATTCCAACACATGTAATACATAAACGGAGAACTAGTTCAACTAATGCCAGGTGCCATCCAACACAAGAAACAACCTCTTAGAGCTGTTTAGGTATTTGAGCTTGGTGCCAAGATTCTTCGGGTATTTCTTATTCAACATTTTATATAAGAACCTTTATTTATTTTAATGAAAACTAAAGGGTAATAATCACTTCCCCCAATCGTTTAAATTTAACATATTATCTATTTGCTATACTAGTACATAAATATGAAATAAATGAATTATATAATAAATATGTTGGCTCAGTGCCCGTAGCACAGGGGTTAGCCATATACATCGAGGGTGGCAGGTTCAAACTCGGCCCGGGACAGCTAAACAACTGCACAACAACAACAACAAAATAGCCAGGCACTGTGGTGGGTGCCTGTAGTCCCAGCTACTTGGGAGGTTGAGGCAAGAGAATTGCTTAAGTTCAAGAGTTGGAGGTTGCTGTGAGCTGTGACATCATGGCACTCTACCCAGGGCGACTTAGTGAGACCCTGTGTCAAATAAATAAATAAATAAATACGTTAAACATTATTTGCATCCACTAAAACCCTTTTTTGTAAAACTATATAATAAACATGATAATTATAAACATTTTAGCACATTCTATAGTTTTCAAACTGTAAGTCAATTCACAAATTTATCTTAACTCCCTACATTAAATAAGGCACTCTGCTAAGCCAAGTTGCACTTGAAATTTATGGCTCCTGGAACATGTTATATAGTAAACAAGCAGAAAAATGATATATGTCTGTCCTCCCACCTCCAGCAGGAAAGAAGGAGCTGTTTTCTAGCCTGCCCCCTTTCTTTCCTGCTCACCTTGTTTCTGTGCCACCAGCCCACAGGTCCAAACCCCATCCTCCATTCACCAACTCCTCTGCAAATAGCCACCCCTTAGCCAATCCTCAGACCTGTAAGAGTACACACCAGCATGGTGCACCCTCAAACTAAGAAAGAGGTACATGCATGCCTCGGAGTTCAAGTGTAGTTTAGAACAAGTAGGAACAAGTTCCTAGTAGATCTCTGACTCTAGTTAGTAGAGGACCAAAGTAGGCCCTTAGAAGTATAGGAATAAAGATAAGATCTCTTCTTATCCCATTCTCACAACACTACAACTGTTAGACTGCTGGGTATGATGGAGAATGTACGGAAAGCAGCAGTGGCAGCAACAAAACATTAGCAAAGATGCCAGCCCTCATATAGCTTGCAATTTAAGTTTCAGATAACTCTTACAAGGGACCTATAAGGAAAAACTTAAAACAATATTTTTCAATATACAGAAAGAGGTCTTTTAGGAAACTTCCCTCATGCTACACCCCATCATTGCATCCCCAGCAATCCAGCAGTGAGGTTGCTTGTCAGAGTTTCCAAAGCCTCCTGTTCAAGGATCTATCCCAAGGCATCATCTCACATAAATGCCATGTGTGAAGAGTGGGATGAAGCCTTCTTGGTGGTTGTATACTATAGAATAAATAAATAAACTTTATCTTTTATTAGCCTCAGGAGGGATTGATCAGTGGCTGCCAATAATTCTTGCCCTGTAAGTCTCCCAATAAATCACTATTTTCTCATCTCTGAAAAAAAAAAAATGAATCCAAGTTACTTGAACTTTTTCTTACAGTATTTAATTTTAAACTCTTCCATCACTTTTTTTATTTTTTTTTTATTAAATCATAGCTGTGTACATTATTGCAATCATGGGGTACAATGTGCTGGTTTTATATACAATTTTAAATATTTTTATCAAACTGGTTAACATACTCATCACGGCATTTTCTTAGTATATTCTACATTTAGTAAATTTCACATGTACGCTTATATGATGCACCGGAGGTGTGATCCCACTGATTACCCTCCCTCCTCCCATCCTCCCTCCTCCCCTCCCTCTCTCCTTTCCCCATATTCTTGAGCTATAATTCATATGAAAGCTATAAATTGGTTTCACAGTAGGACTGAGTACATTGGATACTTTTTCTTCCATTCTTGAGATACTTTGCTAAGAAGAATATGTTCCAGCTCCATCCATGTAAACATGAAAGAGGTAAAGTCTCCATCTTTCTTTAAGGCTGCATAATATTCCATGGTATACATGT
>CAUYRH010094344.1:0-17344 GCA_963574655.1 Perodicticus potto
TTCTCTTCTCTTCTCTTCTCTTCTCTTCTCTTCTCTTCTCTTCTCTTCTCTTCTCTTCTCTTCTCTTCTCTTCTCTTCTCCTCTCCTCTCCTCTCCTCTCCTCTCCTCTCCTCTCCTCTCCTCTCCTCTCCTCTCCTCTCCTCTCTTTTTGATACAGAGCCTCACTATGTCACCCTGGGTACAGTGCTGTGGTGTCACAGCTCACAACAACGTCTAACTCTTGGGATTAAGCAATTCTCTTGCCTCAGCCTCCCAACTAGCTAGGACTCAGGTGCCGGCTATAATGCCCTGCTATTTTTTTCTTGAAGTTGTCATTGTTGTTTAGCTGGCCAGGGAGGGTTTGAACCTGCTAGCCTCAGTGGCTGGCGCCATAACCACTGTGCTACCAGTGGGGAGCAAAAAGGATTTCTTTTTGTAAGAATAATACTTAGGTTTTAATGTTTGGTGCCTAAAATAAAATATCCAGCTTTTATAAAACATAAATTCCACTATAATGATGGCCTTAATGGTGTCAGGGACATTCATGCATATCACATGTCCTACTGCAAAATTACCCAAGGTATATTTCCATTTCTAAAATTATATATTACCTGGACCTTTTGGAAATTTATAACTAAAAATTAATTCTCTTTTCCTTATTCCTAATATTGAAGAAAATTCTGAATTTTTTTGAACATAGCATTCTTCATCCTGTTAGAGTATACATTTAATGCTTATTATTAGAATAATTTTTATTGACAATGTTGGTGACCTAGGTAACCAGATAACCATGAATATGAAATCATTTAAGGATATACCTGTGTACGTCATTTTATTATATTTTGCTGTATTGTGCTTCACAGATATTGCATCAGTTATAAGGTAAAGATTAATGAAAATCCTGCATATGGCAGGTCTATCAGTGCTATATTCCAACAACGTGTGCTCACAAAGTGTCATATTTCAAAAAGCAAGATTTCAATGCTTTTTGTTATAATAACTGTTACGGTGATCTATGATGTTACTGTGTTGGGGGAGCACAAAGAAACACACCTATATAAAAAGGTTGATAAATGTGTGTGTTCTGCCTGCTGTGCCAACTGGCCTTTTCCTCTGTTTGGGCCTCCTCCTTCCCTGAGAGCCAACAAAAATTGAAATTAGGCCAACTAATAGCCCCACAATGGCTTCTAAATGTTCACGTGAAAGGAAGACTCACACACGTCTCACTTTAAATGAAAAGCTACAAATGATTAAGCTTAGTAAGGAAGGCATGTGGAAAGCTGAAATAGGTCGCTTGCACTAAACATTTAGCCAAGTAGTGAATGGAAGGAAAAATCTGTAGAGGAAACTTGGAAGTGCTACTCCAGTGAACACATAAGTGATAAGAAAGCAAAACAGCCGTGTTGCTTCTATGAAGACAGCTTTACTGGTCTAGAAAGAAGATCAAACCAGCCACATTTCTGTAAGCCAAATCCTTACCCAAAGAGAGACCCGAAGTTTCTTCAGTTCAGTGCAGGCTGAGAGAGCTGAGGAGGCTGCAGAAGAAAAGACTGAAGCCGGCAGAGATGTTCTCATGAAGTTGGAGGAAAGAAGACATCTCCCTAACATAAAAATGCAAGAAGAAGAGGCAGATACTGATGGAGAAGGTGCTCCGAGATATCTAGAAGATCTAGTAAGATAATTGATGTTATCCCAAACTGTAGATTCTCTTTTAAAATAAATTTTTTTATTAAATCATACGCACATAGATCATGCATACATTTATGCATATGTGGGGTACAATGTGTTGATTGTTTTAATACAATTTGGAATATTTACACCAAACTAATTAATATAGCTTTTGCCTCATTTACTTGATTATTGTGTGAAGACGTTTATGTTCTATACTTGATAGATTTGACTTGTACCCTTGCAATATGCTCCTACGTGTGGTCCTGCCTTTTACCTTGCCTCTAAGAAACCTCCCCCCTTCCCAGTCCATTTCTCTCCTTCATCCTGGGCTATAGTTGTGACCTTTCTTTCATAAGAAAGTGTGAGTAAATATAAATTGGTTTCATAAAAGCACTGAGCACATTGGATATTTTTTCTTCCATTCTTGAGATACTTTACTTAGAAGAATATATTCCACCTCCATCCATGTCAATGTAGACAGTTTTCTGTTGAAAAAAGGAAGCCCTGTAAGTCTTCCATAGTGAAAGAGTAGAATTGTGTTGCCTGGCCTTGAGGTCTCAGAGGACAGGCCAAATGTCTCATTAAGGACTAGTGAAGCTGGTGATTTGAAGTTGAAGTCAATCCTGTGTCATTACCTACCATTCCAAAAGTGTTAGGGCCTTTAGGAATTATACTAAATCTACTCTGCCAATATTCTATAAATAGAACAACAAAGCCTGGACGAAACATCTTTGTTTTTCGTACAATTTGCTGGCTTTTAAAAGCCCACTCTTCATAATTACCACACCAGTGTACACAATTATGATTTAATAAAAATTAAAAAAAATAAAAAATAAAAAGAGATTCTTTTCAAAATATGTGGTCCTACTACTGCTGTTTGACAATGCATTTCTATACCCAAGAACTCCGATAGAGATATACAAGAATATTAATGTTGCTTTTGTGCGTTTTAATGCAATATATATTCTGCAGCCCATGAGCCAAGTAGTAAGTTCAACTTTTGAGTCTTATTTTTTTAAGAAATATATATTTTTTAAGGTGCTAACTGCCACAGGTAGTGATTCTGTCGATGAATCTGGGCAAAGTTAATTGAACTGGAAAGGATTTACCGATCTAGATGCCATTAAGAGCATTCATGATTCATGGGAGGAGGTCAAAATATGAACATCAATACGAGTTTGGGAGAAGTTGATTTCAGCCCCCATAGATAATTGTGAGGGGTTCACAACTACAGTAGAGGAAGTCACTGGGAAAGCATGAGAATTATAATAGCAGTGGAGAGCTGAAGATGTGACTGAATGGTTGCATTCTCATGAATAAACTTTAAAGGGATGAGGAGTTGCTTCCTGTGGATGAGCAAAGAAAGTGGTCTTTGAGATGAAATCTACTCCCGAGGCAGATGTTTTGAATAGTGTTGAAAATATCCATAAGAGATTTAGACTATCACATAAACTTAGTAGATAAAGTGGTGGTAACATTAGAGAGGATTAATTCCACATTTGATGCATGTTCTACTATGAAACAAATTCTGTCAAATAGCATTGTGTTATACAGAGAAACTCGTCATGAAAGGAAGATTCAATGGATGTGGCAAGCTTTATTATTGTCTTATTTCTGGAAATTGCCATAGCCACTCCAGCCTTCAGCAACCATGACATGGTTTGGCCATCAGCCTTCAACATCAAGGTGAGACTCAAAGACAACTAACTACTCACTTAAAGCCTAGATGTTCAACAGGATTTTTTAGCAATAATTAAGGTATATACCTTTTAGACATAATGCTATTGCACACTTATTTACTAAAATGCAGTTTAGTGTAAAATAACCTTTACATGCACTGAGAAAACAAAAAATTGTGTTACTCACTTTATTGTGATACTTGCTTTATTGCAGGGGTCTAAAACTGAAACTGCAGTATCTCCAAGGTGTGCCTATAAATACAGTACTTGTGAATCTTAATTATTTTTATACTTTAATACTTTATTTAACAAAATAATGTATATGTATTTATAAATAAAATGAAGATATTATGTGTCTTATTGCTAATTTCTTTTTGTTCAACATCATCTTCTTAAACTCTCACATGTTTCTTGGGCTCTGTTTTGGGCTTTCTATAATTGCTGAAAAAATTACTCTTCATTCTTTTAAATAACATTTGCATTTTGTAGCTGTTAATATATTTTCTGTTCTGCTATGAGTTAAATTAATTATAATACTAACACCAGAAGGGTGCCAGTAGCCCTTTCTCCATATCTTAATAAAGTAATTATCAATGCAGAAGATGCATTTGTTTACTTTTAAATGGAATGTAAGAACAACTGTTTTGCTAGAGTTGACAAATGACATTTTCCATTCTTCAGTGCTTGCTGTTCTGCAATTGCAAAACTGTGGGAAATACATGGTAAACAATTGATGTGGTACAATTGTTAAGTGATGACGCCAAACAGCAGCGTTTGCTTTTATCTTCTGAAGCTGCCTGTCTCTTGCTCTCTCATTTGATAAAAATGAATGCCGAGTAGATATAAATATATTCTCACTTTCACGGCTGCATTGCTCTTGTCAAACAGTTAATTTATTCCGGTACATACAAAACTTCTAGATTATATCAAGGTAGATTTCATGCCTCAAAGAATTCTAATTTATCTTTCACCCCAAACTTCCACATAATGCAACTTCATGGCTACCTTATATGGAAAGAAACTTATGTAATTCAAAGTTGGTGGGCAGCCATTTAAGCTATTAATTCCTTGGGTCTTAGTACAAATAATGTTATGATTAGATGCATTTAAAAATTCAATCATGTTCAAATTTGACATAAAACACAGGTCTTAAACATAAGCAGGAGTGAATGTAAACATCTAACAATGGAAAACACTTGTAACATTTTTTTAAATGGAAAGAATTCCAATATGACTCGCCCATGATTTCTTCCAATTAAATAGAATTTAGTTTTCCATTTTGTTTAAAAATGGGCTCTGGCAATAGGACTTAAGCTAGAATGTATATAATTTAATGTTTTTTTTTTTTGTCTTGGATGTTTAAGGTAAGGTGTAATACTGGCTCAGCACCTGTATCTCAGTGGTTAAGGCACCAGCCACATACACTGGAGCTGGTGGGTTCGAACCTAGCCTGGGCCTGCCAAAGACAATAACAACAACAACAACAACAAATAGCTGGGCGTTGTGGTGGGTGCCTGTAGTCCCAGCTACTTGGGAGCCTGAGGCAAGAGAATTGCTTAAGCCCAAGAGTTGGAGGTTACTGTGAGCTGTGATGGCACAGCACTCTACCAAGGGCAATATGGACTCTGTCTCAAATAAATAAATAAATAAAAAGAAGAAAAAATAATTTTTTAAGAATAAAAATTTACTCTTTATGTGTAGAATTTCGGAATATTTTTGCTAAATGCGTTCTACAGAGGGTATAATATTAAAGAGTTATTATATGTTTGTTACTATTGTATATGCTGTGGAACTATTAACAGACATATTTTTTAAAAGGTTGATTAGAACTGTGACATAAAACAAAAGTTATATTAAAATAAATACTATGAAACTAAAAGGAAAAGTAAAACGGAATATTAAAAGATATTATAGATGTAAAGGCTATAACAAATGCCAATGTTTTAAAATACTGTATTAAATAAAGCAGTGCCATTTAAGATGCTAAAGAAAACATAGCAAGTAAGGAAATATTTTCTACATTTTCCACTGTTTTTTTTTTTTTTTTTTTTTTTGAGGTAGGAGACTTAGTATTTTCAATTTTTCAATACTGAAAAGTTGATTTCTCTTACCAGTTATGTACAGTGCTATATCATCTTTTTCTTTAAAAAAAATTTCTTCTTGGCCGTTCAGATCGATCTGCCATTTTGACAGAGCTGAAGGCCCGAGCCTAGGCTTGTAATAAACTTCACCCTTTGCTTTTGCAAAAAAAAAAAAAAATGCTTCTTTCTTCCACTATAACAATTGAAATGGAAATATGTGAAAGCTGAAGAGCCTCGCTTCAGGCTTCATTTAAGTACAACTCTTTGTGCTCAGGAAATGTTTCTAGGGCAGGAGAGAGGCCTGTTAAGCGAGACAGATATCATACGGGCATGCCAGTCACATTTAATAGGCAGCGGTGGAAGGCAATCTCCTCCTCGCCATCAGTCTGTAGCAGACTAGTAGACAGAACCTATTACTGTGCAAATGAACCTGCCAGACGCTCCAGCCTTCTGCCTCCCTGGAGGTCACAAAGAATTGACACCAGTTACAGCTCCTGGATGTGGCAAGGCAGGAACCAGGAAGCAAGGAGCTCAGTAGGCGGAAACACACACTATCATATTGACAGTAACCTTAGGTAGTTCTCTCTACTCTGTTTGGAGAGTTCTGCTAAGCGTCTCCTTGCAAAGTTGTCTCAGTTGCTCAGTAACACAGGCATCATTATTTTTATTTTACATTTGAGGAATCTGGACTTCTAAGAAGTTTGAATTTGCACTAAATCATCAGCTTAAAAGTAGAAAACTTTGAATCCAGGCTCAAATGTGTCTAACTCCAAGGTCCAATCTCCTAGAGTCCTACTCGTGATTTCTTACGACGTCCGACGTTATTACATTTATCTTCAATCTGACTCCATGTAGAGACATTTTCCCCTAAGTCTCAGACTCTCTGGTAAAATGGTAAAAAAATCCAGAAGGTTTTATTTATTTATTTATTTATTTATTTATTTATTTATTTATTTATTTATTTTTATTAAATCACAGCTGTATACATTAGTGCAATCAAGGAATCAGAAGGCTTTTTTTTAAAAAAACTTTTTCTTTCTTTTTTTTTTAATCAAAGTAGTTCACATGTTTCAAATTGTTTCTTCCCATCATTTAATACATACAAAGATGTGATGGTAACAAAAATTTAGTTGACCGTCCTTTAACATAAATTTCAAAGAGGCTAATTTTACTTTTTAGCAGACTACCTCTAACTGGCTCAATTTATTGAGTTTATCAGAAAGCATCATCTTATTAATATGATTGTTAGCCCATTGCCTGCTACTCTGTTTGGAGAGTTCTGTTAAGCGTCCCCTTGCATAATTGTCTCAGTTGCTCAGTAACACAGGCCTCATTGTTTTTATTTTACACTTGGGGAATCTGGACTTCTAAGAAATTTGAATTTTCACAAAATCATCAGCTTAAAAGTAGAAAACTTTGGATCCGGGCTCAAATGTGTCTAACTCCAAGGTCCAATCTCCTGGAGTACCACTCGTGTTTTCTTACAACCGCCGACATTATTACATTTATCTTCATGACTTGTTTACTTGCATTGAAGTTAATTTTTGTAACAATCATGTAAGGTAAATATTATTTTTTGCTTTCTATGGATAAAAAACAAAATAAGGATTAGGAATGAATTTACTTGGTGAGATCTCAAAGTTTAGTGAGGACTACAGATTTGAACCTAATTGTCTCATTTTGTAAACTGAGCTGCTTCTCTATTTGGCCTTTCAAATGTGCTCTTGGCGTAGCATCTACAGCAGGAACAAGACTTAAAGCCAAGATCAGAACAAATAAAAAGTGTCTGTAATAGTTTTCCAGTTTCGTTATGTGTTCTAAAATTTCTTTAATATTAAGTGACCTAGCCTAGAACTCATTCAGTGAAGTTGTGCCTGTTATTATGCCATGACAGAAACAAGGCTATGGAAAATAAAAATACTGTTGTAGTATATTGAGAAGAAAACTAAAGTTTATTAATTTGCTGCTAACTTTCCCGTTTTGGCTATAATCAGGGATTTGATAAAAAAAACAACTCGCTATATTTTTATGCATGAAAATTATGTTGGATATGTTTTTTGAATACTACCTCATTGGCTTATTTATTTCAAATATGTACTTTGTATTCTTAAAAAGGAATTAGTACATACAAAAAGGTTACCATCATTTTTATTATCAAGAGGGTTTTGGTTTATTTTGACTGGCTCAAGACAACATTTTTTAGCCAAAGCGGTTGTGGATTTTGCTTTACAAGAGGACACAGTCATCTGTCCCTTATTCCTATTCCTGTGTTCTTTACTCACTGTCATGTGTATTTTTCTTAGGAAGCTACATTATTGTTTTTATTTCCTTCATGCACTTTTTTCTGGCTCTAAATTCAATCTGACTCCATGTAGAGACATTTTCCCTCATGTCTCAGACTCTCTGGTAAAATGGTAAATTAAATTCATAGAACTTCAATATCCTGGGGTTTCTTTTCTCTTATTACTTTGTTCACACAACAGAGAACCTGAAATAAAGCTAGTAATGGCTCCAATTTCTTTCTCTAATAGAACACCACGTTTTCCATGTAACAATGATGCTTTCAATTATTTAATTTGAAATAAAACTATTTACATCCAAATGGATTTACAACTTCTTAATTATGTTCACTGTACAATAAAATCAGTGACTATAGCTATCTGATAGTGACAAAATTATGTATTCAATGCTACCTTAATTGTTATCCAGGCAAATAATTAAATGTTGGACTTACATTTTTTTAAAGAGAAAAATCATGAAATTAACCAAAAATCTCTCCCTAATATATTTTCCTAGTGGACTTTCCAGTGTTTCCATAGTCATGATTCCAAAGTTAACCTTTCAAAAGATGAAAGAGCTAAAAATAAACAAATAAATGTGAGAGGAAAACCGGAAAGATTTTATCTTTGGAAGACAGAGGAAGAAAGAGAATGAGACAGATACAGGAGGAAAGATCAGAGATACATTAATCATAGCAAATATTCTCGCCCCGAAGGGAACACTGGAAATTAAGATCTAGTGATGGGTAAGCCTTTTAAGGTTTAAAGATGAGGTCCGGATAAGAAAGTCAGCATTTTTGTGATTATCCTAACCTTTCTCATGCAGGCTGAAATGAGATTGGAAATATGAGAAAAAGCTTTCTTCCAGAGTCCTTCCAGCTGGAAATGCAAAGAAGCATGAAAATGGAAAAAGAAAATAAACAGAGATAAACCAAACAAGTTTTTGAACCATAGGAGAGGTTGATTTGGGTCTGGGTAGGCGTGGGTCACTTCTTTTTCATCTGAACCTATTGTTCTCTTGTTTCCAGTAAGAGTTCTTTGTTGTTTTTTGTAAATGAGCCTTTATGGAAATAATTCATCATGTCTACACAAAGAGCTAGGATTTTTTTTTTCCCTGAGAAAGAGTTTAAAAGATCATGACAAAAAGTGTTGAAGAAAAGGACATAGTTTTAAATTAGGGCATAATGGTCGAAATTGAAAGTAATTAATGAGAACACTCTCACCAATGGTGTGGATAGCAAAATAAATGAATTATGCTATAATAGACTCAGGAAACCTTTGAAGGCCAGAAGTCTGACAGAATGATATAAAGGGATCAATGTGCAAATTGCAGTGTTAGTGCTCTGATGCCATTTTTCTAAAGAGAAACGATATAATTTTGGAGCCAATTATCTCAATTTGCAATAATGCACTGAGTAACTGCCTACATGTTCATATTGAAATTTATTTAAAGGTTCAGGGAACAAAACTCCAGGTTAGGGAAGGAAAACTGCTGAGAATTTTAATTTGATATGAAGAACAATAGTTTTAGTCTGTGCTGAAGAGGGGGGGAGAAGTTTATATATAGCAAGAATCACTCTCAGTTCTAAAAATTAAAAACAAATAAACAGTTTCCTTAAAGTCTTTATCTTACACAGACACACCCCCCACACACACACAAAACGGACTGGTGCTACTCCATACAATAATAAATGAGTATAGATATAAATGCCACATATAAGAAAGATCATCGGCTCGGCTCCTGTGGCTCAACAGGCTAAGGCACCAGCCACGTACACCTGAGCTGTTGGGTTCAAATCCAACCCGGGCCCGCCAAACAACAATGACGGCTGCAACCAAAAAATGGCCGGGCGTTGTGGCGGGCGCCTGTAGTCCCAGCTACTTGGGAGGCCAAGGTAGGAGACTCGCTCAAGCCCAGGAGTTGGAGGTTGCTGAGAGCCGTGATGCCACAGCACTCTATCCAGGGTGACAGCTTGAGGCTCTGTCTCAAAAAAAAAAAAAAAAAAGAAAGATCATCAAAACACACACACTTTGTTTTTATAAAGTAAAAATCAATTCTAATAGAAAAGTTTCCCTGATTATACAACTGAAACCCCACAGACAATTCTGGTGGCATTCATGACACTATCAGAACTCCAGTTCCATTTTTCTGCGACCCTCTGGAAATGCTCTCTTTCATAGATTGGCTTAGGCGTCCGGCTGTTTTCCTTAGTGTAAAGAATGGCTGCCACTGGTAACCAGGGTTACAAGTGCTCTGGTTCACATTCAAGATACAGAGCATCAACTTTGATCACCATCAAATAACCCCCTGAGTTTGGCTAGGCAATACTAGCTCTAATTTATTTATTCCTCGTTCCTCAGCTAAGTCTTCAGTGAAGGGATGAGATTCTGTTTGTTAGATTATGTTACCATCTGCTTATCCAGGGAACTTGGTGTGGGTTGACTTTCAAAATCATAAGATGAATAACCTTGGAGGAAGTCCTTTTCCAAAGGAAATCTAGATGCTGTTAGGAAAAGAGGGAAATTTAATGAATAGAAAAATAATGGCTACTCCATACTATAATAAATGAGTATATATGTAAAAGCCACATAGAAAAAAGACCATAAAAATGGGACTCTACAGAGAAAAACAATTTTGTGTTCATGTATAATTATTATAGACTGGATCATTAAAACCTCAAAATTAATGCTTTACACACTATGTCATATTTGTAAAAGTAAATTACATTTATTTACTATTTACAGAAAACAAGGAAAGTTGGAATATTTGAGTTTAACCAATATCATCTCTTAAAAGCTTGTTTTCACTACTACCTTTTCAGACTATATTGCCTGAGTCAACCACAAACAGTCTACTCAGGCAAAACACATTCATAAAAAGACAAAATGCAATTAAAAACATCATTTTAGGCGTGGCACTTGTTGCTCAGTGGTTAGGGCACTGGCCATATACACCGGGGCTGGAGGGTTCAAACCTGGCCTGGGCTTGCTAAAGAACAGTGACAACTGCAGCAAAAACATAGCCAGGCGTTGTGTCGGGCACCTGTATCGTCCCAGCTACTTGGGAGGCTGAGGCAAGAGAATCGCTTAAGCCCAAGAGTTTGAGGTTGCTCTGAGCAGCACTACTGCCACGGCACTCTACCGAGGGTGACATAGTGAGACTCTGTCTTAAAAAAGAAAACAAAACAAAAAACCATAATTTTATATCAAAATGATAGTTTATATCTTTTTTGAAATACTGAGATTGCTTTTCTTGCCTATGTTCACCAGAAAGTTTATTTGATATTATTCTGTAGGTACTAGATGTTGAAAATACAGTTACTAATTTTCCCAGTGAGTAATGAATTTTCTTTTTTTCTTTCTTTTTTTGTAGAGACAGAGTCTCACTTTATCATCCTCAGTAGAATGCCATGGCGTCCTACAGCTCACAGCAACTCCTGGGCTTAGGTGATTCTCTTGCCTCAGCCTCCCGAGTAGCTGGGACTACAGGCACCCGCCACAGCCCCCAGCTATTTTTTTGTTTTGCAGTTCAGCCGAGGCTGGGTTTGAACCCGCCACCTTCGGTACATGGGGCTGGCGCCCTACTCGCTGAGCCACAAGCACTGCCCTGAATTTTCATTTAGATTTAATTTCCTACTTCTATAAAGGTTTTTTTTCGTGTGTGTGTTTTAATCTCCTAAATGTCTATAGTTGTTTTACTTTTTTATCCCTTTTATTTTCTTTCATACTTAATATTTATTTCTGGGCACTTAATTTGTACTAGACATTCACTTTTTGGTTACTGAAGTATGATGAACAAACTAAATGAAATTCCTAGCTTCATTGAATTTATAGAAAACACAGTTATCATGAATGATGGCAAAAATTATGGAGAAAAATAAAGTATAGGAGAGAAATGAAATGGGTAAGGAGATGTTTCACTGTGGAAGTCTGTCATCTGCAGATATCTTAATGGAAAATAATCACAACAACTTATTTTGAAGACATTTATGTGGATAGAAGAGTTCCAGGCAGAGAGAAAAGGAGGTGTGGTGTCCTGAGGCAGAACATGACTGTCATTTTACAGGGACAGCAAAAGACAGAGTGTTTTGGGAGCAGAGAAATATTGAGTTAGGAGGAGAGTTATTAACAAATTAGGCCAGAAAGAAAACACACATTCTGACTTTCTTTTTCTTTTTCTCTCTGAATCATAGATATAAAAGCACTATCTACTTGATGGACTTTGTTTTTCTCTTAGAATTGTATCTTTATCATTTATTTATTCATTTATTTTTTTGAGACAGTCTCACTTTCTTGCTCCTGGTAGAGTGCCGTGGAGTCATAGCTCATAGTAACCTCAAACTCTTGAGCTCATGCCATCCTCTAGCCTCAGCCTCCCAAGTAACTGGGACAATAGGCACCTGCCACAGCACCTAGATATTTTTTAGAGACGAGGTCTTGCTCTTGCTTAGGCCGGTCTCAAACTCGTGAGTTCAAGCGATGCACCTGCTTTGGCCTCCCAGCGTGCTAGGATTACAGGCATGAACCACTGCACCTGGCTGTATCTTTATTATCATTATTTTTTTATTTGTGATTACTTTGTTGTCCTTTTTCTAGTTCTGTCAAAGAAAAATTCTTTCTTTAGTTTTCAATTTTCTTTGATGATAATGAGTGTAACAGTTATGTGTTCCTTTGAGTTTCTCTCTCACTCTACCTAGAAGCAGTTAATGCACCTTGTTCTCAATGTTATGTATTTATGATTAGATTGTATTTTCTACTTTTATGTCATTTTATTCCATTTGTATTTTGGTTTTTTTATAAGGCCTATGAATTTCCCGATTTATAAATATTTTAGCTACTCTTGTACCTAATTTTATTTGATTGTACTCAGGCAAAATGATCTGCATTTTAAAAAACTTTTTAGTATTTTCCTGTATTGTCTTTATGCCTACTTTTCATGGTTTCAAATGGGTTTTAGGACAATATACATCCTTTCTTTTGGAAGTTTAACATCTGTTCTAGGAAGAATAATGACCTGCAGAAGATGTCCCTGTCCTAATCCTTAGAATCTGTGAACATGATACTTTAAATTATAAAAGGGGTTTTGCAGATGTGATTAAAGTTAAGGACCATGAAATCATCCCAGCTGTGCTCAGTGACAGAAATTTGACAATTAGAAGAATTTTAAAAATGTGCCGTTTTGTTGACTTTGAACATGAAACAAGAAAGCCATGAACCAATGACTGAAAGTCTCCTTTAGAGCAGTCGTTCTCAACCTGCCTAATGCCGTGGCCCTTTAATGCAGTTCCTGGGGGTTGCGACCCACAGGTTGAGAACTGCTGCTTTAGAGGGTGAAAAAGAAAAGAAAAAGGATTCATCTCTGGAGCTCCAGAAAGAAAAGGATCCTACTGACACTGTGATTTTAGCTTGGTGAGAATTGTGTCAAACTTTTGAGCAATAAAATTGTTTAAGATAACAAATTTCTGGGTGTGGGTATGGCGCTGGCTCCATATACCGAGGGTGGCAGGTTCAAACCTGGCTCCGGCCAAACTGCAACAAAAAAAGATAACAAATTTGTATTGATTAAGCTGCTAAACTTGTGATAATTTGTTACAGCAGAAATTGAAAGCTGACATAAATATTTTGAATAAATCTTTTTGATTTATTTATTTACCTCTTTGGTATTATTTATTATTCCCCTCTGATCTGTCAATTTCTGCAGCCATTTTTATGAATCATTGCTTTTTTTAAACACATTTTTGTTCTTTTTTATAACTTTCTAATATGCACGAATATATTTCAAAGCAATATCATTAACTAACAGTTTAAGGCTGATACATGTTTTTAATATCTCCCAAAGAAGGAAATAAATGAAGATATGTTCAAACAGTCCTGGTGTTAAGGAGAGCATGTGTTAAGGTAGAGAAATTCAGAATGCAAATAAGACATTGATTTTGCAAACACTTACAGTTGTTAAGACTTGGCTATAAAGTGATTAAGTGGAACCAAGACTAAATATTAGGTCATTGAATAGGAAATGTTCAATTTGAATCAAGAGTTCAGTTTGAGATATCTCAAACAAGAGAAATAACAATTATTCAAAGTAATAATTGACACAGTTGACATAGTTTTGCCATCTTGAGTGCAACTCATTTATGTCAGCCTGGAGAGAGAATGGAGATAAAATCTCCAAAGATTATTTTCCACAGCTTGTTGAGAATTGAGTACTTCTTTTCTGCGAGAAGTGTTCCAAGACCTGGAAGAAATGGTAGTCAGCTGTTGCAGGGTCCAGAGGAATTTCTACACCACCCGTGGTCAAGCGTTGTCTTGCAAGAGTGTTACCAGTCTCTGTTGACCCATGTTGGTGCTTTTTGCACCCTTGTCATCTCCATCAGCTGGTTGTGTAGACACCTGCTGTAATGGATCGACCAGGTTGCTGGACCACCAGGCAGGCACCATTATCTTTACTGGATGGATATTCAGTTTTGGACAGTGTTTTGTCACTTATTTTTCCAGCTGTTGTGCTGAATGCTACTGATTGTCAAAAATATTTGATTTTTTCATCACATATCACAGTACAGTGTAGAAATAGTTTGCTCTTGTGTTATGGAAGCAAAAAAGACAACTTTCAAAACAATCTCTCTACTGATGTTTGCTTAATTCATGAGGTACCAATCTATCCAGCTCTTTTACCTTGCTGGTTTGTTTCAAATGGTCCAATATTGTGTTGGTATAGTAATGTCAAACCTTGCTACTGATTGACCCCTAGGTGAGATGGACTTGCTTCTACTGCAACTTTTATCTCTTTATTATTCGTGTTGTCCTTACCTGTCTCACTTTCAAAATTAAAATCTCCGGAATGGTCCTTCTCAAACCATTAACATACCATGTCTTCATTAGTCATATCTTTCCCAGACATTGCATTGATATTTCAAACTGTCTGTGTGGCACTGGTTCAGTGACAAAACTCACATTTGAAAATAAAACAAATTTTTGACTTATCCAGGGTTTCTCAAAAACTGCTCTAAAAAATAAAAGATTTAAAGACAATCACCCAAAAGATGTGTTTGCAAAAAAAGGATGTAGCTTCACAATAAAAATAAAAAGAGATGTGTCAAAGTGAAATGTCAGAAATATCACCTGTCAAATTCAGTACTTACAGGAATCAAACATTACATACTTAATAATCTAATATTTGAGGTTGAATTTCTGATTTTTAATTTGAGTGACTATGAAGATACTTCACTCAACTAAGACATAGAAGCAGTAGTGGATTTGATAAAACAAAAAGTAGAACATTGCAATACAACTTTGACTTTCACAGGTATAAAGTATCTGAACACTCAGACAGTTTGAGCATAAATTCGCAAAGGTATAATTCTCCCATAGCTGTCCTTCAGGAGCAAAAGAGGTTATCTTAGTTTTCTCTCTTCCAGGTAGGGGGGATCAAAGTCACAATAGTTGTCATAAACCTGGTTCTGTGATCACTGGACTGCTCCTGTGATCTGCTCCAGGCAGTATTTTCTAATACTACACTAAAATAGGTTCTAGCCATTGCATTTTTTCAATCTTCCTGTTGATCCCATCATTTATCCAAAATATTTTGAATAAACTAATTGATTTTTCTTAATTAAGCCAGTCAGTATGTTTTTCCACATAGTGTATCCATGTGATAAAACCTTCCTTTCAGAGTACTTTACAAAGAAATAAAAGTAATTTATAAAGAATGTATCATTACTAAGGAATAAATTACACAGAAATAGGAAACAGAGGTTGCAATGTCTAATTACACATATGTGTTTTATTTTGGTGCATTGTGTTCCTGAACTTCTCTTTAATTATTAATTAAATATATTTAGGATTAAATGTTAAATATTGAAACTTATAGTCCTAGATTAAAGTTTTCCTAAATCATTAAGCAGAAAAGATTATTTTAGACTAATTAATTCATATGTAGATACACAAAAATATTTATAACGTTTTGTTTTATAATGAAATTGTGCTTTGTTATAAAATTTCATTACTTATAAAATTAAAAAACTAAAATACAATTGGTGGAGATATTTTATAAAATATAAAAACTTAAGAAATGTTATAAATACATTACTTGACTAGAAAAAATGTAACAATTACAAATAAGTTTCTGCATTTTCATCTATTTTTTGCATGCATATTTTTATTTGTTTAATGTATTTATTAACTTTTCAAACCCAACACAGTTGTATAATATTTAGTCTTCTCTTGACTGTAATCATTTATTTTTTTTTTAAATCTCACTCTTTTATATGGTATATTATAAATGGAGCTAAAATTTTAGATTGATTTTCTGGGGATATGATACCTGAAATGAAAAGCCACAGAATACAAACTTGCTCACCTTGTTGAAGGCTCTCTGGTGACACGTTTTATTTGTGTTGTATTATATTATATTGAGGAATTAATGTTTGTGATGAAACTGCAAAATATGTCTAAAAGATAGAAAATGAAAATAGGCATGTGTATCTTCTCTTCAAATGTGAGTTTGGACTTCTTGGATGAAAAAATCCAAAGTCACTTTAATATAGATAATAACTAATTATCTTTTGTGACTGAAGAGAGCCTTAAACATAGAGAATTTGAGTATTGATTAAGACTTTTGGTTATATGCAATCAAGAAAATTATTTTCAGAAAACATTTACAAACTAACATAGTCAAAAGAGACAGGTTCAAAAATTTATTTCTATATATATATATATAAATAATAAAAAGGTTAAATTTTTCTGTTTCCAAATAAGTAGATTTCTTTATAAGTTTGGTCAAATAATATATTTAAAAACAAAAGACTGACCCCTATTTCTAATACTATTATGCTAATATAAATATAGTATCTATGGATAAATTAAGTGTATTCAATAAAACTAAGTTTTCTCAAGTTTTATGTTTCATATTTTTTAATTTTTGAAATTTGTAATTGTTATGGATACATAAATAGCTGCACACATTCATGGCATGCATGTAATACTTGACAAATACTTTGACAAATCATTTCTTTATGTTAGGGACATTCTAATTCTATTCTTCCAGTTATTTTGAAATACACAATAAATTATTGTAAACTATAGTTGCCCACTGGTGCCACTGGATACTAGATGTTGTTTCTCCTATCCCACTGTGTTTTTACAGACAGTAACCAATCCCTTTTTATCTATCTTTTCCCACTGTCCCTCCCAACCTGTATAAATACCTTCTATTCACTAACTCCATGAGATCAACCATTTTAGTTCCCACATATGATTGAGAACATGTTGTATTTGTTTTTCTCTACCTGATTATATGGTACATACTAAACAATGGAAAAAATAGACGTAAAAAATAGTGGAATCCTGTCATTGGCAGCAACATGGGTGGAATTGGAGAACATTATGTTAACAGAAATAATCCCTATGAATTTTGACGGTCCGTTCAGGCAGAGCTATTATAGTTGACACCTCCGGATTAATTGAAATTGTCAAAGTTTTGCTGTTAAAATGGAAGTATTGAGAACTGATTAGTAGTAATTATTATTATTTTTTTTTATATTTTCTTTTTTATTAAATCATATCTGTGTACAATAATTCAGTCATGGGGTACAGTGTACGGGCTTCAGATACAATCAAAGATATTTTCATCAACCTGATTGTGATAACATTCAAGAGA
>CAUYRH010094345.1:0-13162 GCA_963574655.1 Perodicticus potto
TAGTCCCAGCTACTTGGGAGGCGGAGGCAAGAGACTCGCTTGAGCCCAGGAATTGGAGGTTGCTGTGAGCTGTGATGCCACAGCTCTCTATCCAGGGTGACAGCTTGAGGCTCTGTCTCAAAAAGAAAAAAAAAAAGAAAAGAAGAAAAATTGCTAAGGAACATACTTCCCTCAAATAGAAAAGCCACTGAGAATTTTAAGAACATAAACACTTGCCTTTTTTATCCTACAAATGTGCTTTCAAATTACTATCCGTGACACTAGTACAGTTAAAAATAAATAATAGGGGCTTGGCACCTGTAGCACAGTGGTTACATCACCAGCCACATACACGGAGACTGGCGGGTTCGAACCCAGCCCAGGCCAGCTAAACAAAAATTACAACTGCAATGGAAAATAGCCAGGTGTTGTGGTGGGTGCCTGTAGTCCCAGCTACTTGGGAGGCTGAGGCAAGAGAATCGTTTAAGCCCAAGAGTTGGAGGTTGCTGTGAGCTATGTTGCCATAGCACTCAACCAAGTGAAATTCTGTATCAAAAATAAATAAATGAATAAATAATAGGTTCAGGGCCCGCAGCACAGTGGTTATGGCACCAGCCACATACACCAAGGCTGGCAGGCTTGAACCCGGCCCAGGCCTGCTAAACAACAATGACAACTGCAACAAAAAATAGCTGGATGTTATGGTGGGTGCCTGTAGTCCCAGCTACTTGGGAGGCTGAGGCAAGAGAATCACTTAAGCCCAAGAGTTGGAGGTTGCTGTGAGCTGTGACGCCACAGCACTCTATTGTGAGGGCAACATAGAGAGACTCTGTCTCAAAAAATAATAATAAATAAATACATAATAGTATATGCAACTGACTTAGAATTGATCTGCTTCCCACCATTTCTGGTAGGTAACTCAGGCAATCTCAGCCATGACTCAGTTTACTTTCAGCCTAATAGTACAGATTTTTGTCTATTGTCACTTTTCAGCAACTGTTCACCGCTGGGGTTTTTGTTTTCACTCCCCCTTACTTGTTTAAAATATCTGAGAAGAAAGGGAGAGAGTAAGCTCATTGCACAAAGCTACAGCTTCAGAAGACAATTACTTATCCTAAGGAGAGGGGGTGCTGAACTCAAGACTTGAACGCAGGGTGGCGCCTGTGGCTCAGCAAGGGTGGCAGGTTCAAATCCGGCCCCAGCCAAACTGCATCAAAAAATAGCGGGGCATTGTGGCGGGCGCCTGTAGTCCCAGCTACTCAGGAGGCTGAGGCAGGAGAATTGCCTGAGCCCAGGAGTTGGAGGTTGCTGTGAGCTGTGTGATGCCACGGCACTCTGCCGAGGGCGATAAAGTGAGACTCTCTCTAAAAAAAAAGACTTGAACACAATGGGTTGACAATGAACAATTTTTGTCACACACTATATGGCAATTAAAAGTCATAAGAACTCTAGGTTTTGAAAATGGAAATACAAGCAACATAATTTATCACCTCGGTGAAGAGAGTGCTGGTAAGTGTGATAGACTGCAGAATGTACCCCAATTCCTTACCTTTTACTGTACCCACACCCCCTTTTCTGGGTAATTTTACACTTTCTGTGTCTCTGGGCTCAGCCACATGGCTTGCTTTAAGATAACAAGATGTAGGAGAACATAACACAAGCAGAGGCTTGAAAGGGGCTTCCATGATTAGACTGCTCACTCTCGCACTCTGCCATCACCATGAGAACACGCTCAGGATGACCTGCTGGAAGAGAAGTTTGTGGAGCAGAACCAAGTCACCCCACTCATTTTAGCCAAGGCCATCACAGACCAGCTGACAGTCAGCCAGTCACTGGAAATGTGAAGGATCCTAGGCAAGACCAGATTTACTGCCTGCCCCCTGGGCCTAGCTTAAATCACCAAAGCCACAAATACATGAGATAAATTTGTACTGAATAATTTAAGCAACTGAATATTGCAGTGGGTTTTTTACATAGCATTTTGGTGGAGATAGGTAATTAAACACAGCAAAGTTGGAGATTAAGGACTATAACATTTCTTGGGATACTAAAGCCCCAAATTCACATGAAAATGGATAAATTCAGCAATTCTTCTGAGCATTTGTAACTATTGAGATAAGTAAGGTATTCTAAAACACCAAGATCAGAGTCGGAAGCCAGCAGCCCACTACCCACATCCAGTCTGGATGTGTCCTTAGGGAGTGATGCAAGCACATGTTCATGTTTTTTCATTTGAGCAAGCACAATTTCATGCCTTTTATTTTAAGTCAGAAAGACTGAGTCCGTGTTAGAGAGCTTACCTCTATTCATTAAAACTTATTTCCCTACCACAAAATGGATGTAAAATCTAAAGCTAAGCCCCAAGTTCAGAAAAACTCAGTCAGCGTTCAATCAGAGAAACAGAACCACTAGGAATGACACAGAATAGGAATTATGATAGGGATTTGGCCTTAAGCAATTATGAGAACTGGTTTAAAAAAAACAGCCTCAGTTTGTCTGTTTCCTCTGTGTATGGTGCTAAGCCTGAAGTTAGGTAGACATGAAGTAGGCAAGAAAAACACTGACAACCTGAACCTGTTTGGAACAAGCTGGAACCTATGTTTGCCTTTCTCTCCCTCCAACTTTGTGGCCTTAGCTGACCCGCAGGAGACACTAGCACTCTTGCCATAAAGCCATGCTCACACTTGATCTGGGATTTGGAGGAGCTGAAGGAAGAGATCCTATAAGAACTGAAACTGCAAGCCTGGCTGCTGGTCCACCAAGAGAAAAAGTACACAAGCTGTGGGGTGTGACCTACACTGACCACCTGAGAGCAAACTGGCTACTTGCACCTTCCAAATCGCCTAAAAATTTCTCCCCTGGCCAAGCCTAACTAGTAACAAGTAGGGAAGGGAATTCTGGGAAATGTGGCACTAGCTCAGTCAAGTTGACGCATTATAAAGCTACCACATCGTGACACTTATTTGAATAAGTGAAAACCTAGGTGGAAATCAGGAAGCTGGCTGATTGCTGTATGCTAAGCTTTAAATTTTTGGATGAAAACTAGAAAAGGGTAAAGTGATCCAGTTTCTGTTGTGTCTCAGGAACCTTTTGACTGCCAGTGAGGCAAACTGGCTTAAATGTAGGGAGAGGTTGTCTCAGATAAGATGTTCAAAGGAAGTATGGTTTCAGGTAAGGCTAATTAATGGCTTAACAACTCCATCTGGGATCTACATTCTTTCCATCTTTTGCTTGTAATCCTTAGCATGTTAGATTTGTCCTCAAGCTTGTCTCTTCCTGGTCACAAAGTGGCCAAAGCAGTTCCAACCATCACCTCCCCACACAGTAAAATCCAAATGTGTCTCTTTTTGAAGTATTAGGAAACGTTTCCCAGAAGTCTCCCTAGAAGACCTCTCTTGTTTTCATCGGCCAGAACTGGTCACATGTCCACTAGAATCCAATCACTGGCAAGAGGAATGGGAGAACAAAAATTTAGCTTCCTTGGCTACATTCTCCACACAACTGTTTCTCTTATTTTGCATGTTTGCTTTATGACATATGCTTCAAAGTGCAATTATTAGGTCAAAATGCATAAAGGGTCCTTTTTAATTTTTTTAACATTAAGCTAAACTGGCCCTGTCACTATCATCACTTTTCCCAATGAATCTATAACTGGGGTATTAAAAGATTGACAAACAGTGTATAAACACATGTCCATACACACACGTGTGCACCTAGAGAAATGTTTTTTATCTTGAAAAATCACTCAAAAATTACAATACTACAAATCGCTCCAAATATTTCTCCCTCGACCCCCTCCACCCCATCTTCCAGGAAAACCACCGTGCTGGAAGCAGAAAGGCAGTGGAAAGGCAGCGAGTTACCTCCTAACCCTCCTGCGCAGGAGCTGAGAAGGAGGTAGAAGTCCTCTGGGATACTTGAGCTGTAGTTGTGGGGCTCCGTGTCAGCAGCGACATCTGCCACTCAGCAGGAGCTGAGGCAGGCTCCCTTTTGTATTCTCTAACACGTTTTTGCGTGAAGAGCTCAATGTCTGTTGAAGTTTGGTGTCGGGTGTAGCAAATCTCAACTATGACGTCCGCGATGCTATACAGCTGACAAGATGCTTCCACGTGCATCGTGTTACCTAATTGAGGCTATGGTTTCTCAAAGGGGGTCTTCTCCTTAACCACACTTTATGATAGAAAGGCAAGGAGGAAAAAAGAAAAGAAAAGAAACCAAGGAGAGATTAGGGGGTGATTTTCAGAGCTGCAGTCCGGAAGTGGCTCCCAGGACTCTAGGCCAGGTCTTTTCACCCCCTATCTCTTGCTCCTTCTTTCTGTTCTCCGTTGTAGACATCTGGACCCAACTGTCAGTACTCAGCCCTCAGAATCCTCTTCTAGAGGACGTAGGAGACTCCAGGGTCCCCCCTACCCCACCCCACTGCCATCCACAGTCCAGGCCGTCTGATGCTCCTGTCTCTGACCTCACTGTAACAGCATGTATCTGCAACTGTGCTAAGAAGGGCTGCTTTATGGCCAGGCCTGTGAACGGGAAGAAATAATCGCCCTGCAAGACTGATGTAAACAAGTACAGAATCTCCTCCAGAAACCCACTAGAAGCACCCGTTGTCCCTCTATGGCCTTTTTTTTATTTTCCAAAAAACATCTTTCATAAAAACCATGAATGCTCAGAGAAATCAGAAAGGGCCTTTTATCTTTTGGCCTTTCCCCAACCCCGTCCTACCCCAACTCCAGGAAAATTCCCGGTGGACCCCACAATGTTGGAAGTTGAATAAGAACTTTGTACTTATTTCCTATTGCTGCCGTAACAAATTACTATAACCTTAGTGATTTTTAAAAAACACACATTTATTGTCTTACAGTTTTTTTAATAGTAAAAACACCTTTATTCAGTGTTGTAATCATATACCAAAAACTGTGATAATAAGGGAAGATAAATGCTGTAGTATCTGTGTACAGAATAAAGTGCGGTGGCTGCGGGACTGGGAAACAGGATGAGAGAACGGCCTTTAGTAGCATCTAAACCTGCTGAGGATGAGAGAGTCTGAGCTTCTGTCTGTGGCTTAGTTGAGTCTTGGTTTGCCCAAGGCCAGGTTAAGGGAAAGAGAGGCTACTATGAAGATGCGGATAACCAGACTCTGCAACTTCCCACCAGCCACTGCCGCCACACCCCCAGGGCATCGGGCTGGTCTGGCCTCTGGCCCAGAACAAGAGAAAAAGAAAACAGGGCTAGGCATCTGGCTCTTTGTAACCCCAGCACTCTGGGTGGCCTGTCCCTATACAAAAGAAAAAAAACTAGCCAGCCTATAGTTCCAGCTTCTTTGGAGACAGGAGGATTGCTTGAGACCAGAAGTTCGAGGATACAGTGAGCTATGATCACACTACTGCACTCCAGCCTTTGTGACAGAGCAAAACTCTGTCTAAAAAAAAGAGAAAGAAAAAGAAAACAGTTGTGGGGATGCCTCAACTAAGTCAGCTTAGAGTTTCTCGAAAACAAGATCAAGGGTCAGCAGGGCTCTGCTCTGGAGGCTCTGGAGGATCTGCTTCTATGTCTTTTGTTTGTTTGTTTGTTTTATTAAATCATAGCTGTGTGCATTAATGCAATCATGGGGTACAATGTGCTGGTTTTATATACAGTTTGAAATATTTTCATCAGACTGGTTAACATAGCTTTCATGGCATTTTCTTAGTTATTCTGTTCAGACACTTATATTCTACATTTAGTAAGTTTCACCTTTACCCTTCATCACATCCAAGTTGTTGGCAGATTTCAGTCCCTTGTGACTATAGGGCTAAGGTCCTTGTCTCCTTGCTGGTCATCAGCTAGGAGACTCGGTCAGTTCCTTATGGCCACCTTGCATTCCTCATCACACGGCCCTCCCTATCTATCTGCAAGTCCTTCCCACACTTCAGATCTCTCCGACTTCCTCTCCGCTGGATCTCTCCTGCTTTTATGGGCTTTTATGGTGATTACATTAGGTCTGCTGGATAATCTAGAATAGTCTTTTTTTTTTTTTGTAGAGACAGTCTCACTTTATCGACCTCTGTAGAGTGCTATAGCATCACAGCTCACAGCAACCTCCAACTGCTCGGCTTAGGCGATTCTCTTGCCTCAGCCTCTGGAGTAGTTGGGACTACAGGCGCCCACCACAACGCCCGGCTATTTTTCTGTTTTGCAGTTTGGCCAAGGCTGGGTTTGAACCCACCCTACTCAATGAGCCACAGGTGCTGCCCTAGTCTCTCTATTTTAAGGTCAGCTGACTAGTAGCCTTAATTATATCTGCAGAATCCCCTTTTCCATGTAACACACTATAACCACAGGAGTAACAGCAGCGGGTGGAGATCAAAAGGGCCAAAATTCTGCTCATCATCGTCTACCCTTCGGTACCCTCCGTGATTCCCACTCATTCCACATGCAAAATATATTCACCCCCTCCCAAGGTCCCCAAAGGTCCCATTCCATCACAGCATCAACTCAAAGTCCAAATATGTCATCTAAATCTCACTAACTCAAAATTCTCACATCTTCCCAGCTACTCGGGAGGCTGAGGCAAGGGAATCACCTAAGCCCAAGAGCTGGAGGTTGCTGTGAGCTGTGATGCCACGGCACTCTACCGAGGGTGACAAAGAGAGACTTTGTCTTTTAAAAAAAAAATTTAAAAAAAAATCTCACATCTTATTTTCATCACCTAAATCAAGACCAGACATGGCTCTGAGTGTAATTCCTGAACTACAACTCCTGGGTCTCAATACCTCTCCATCTGTGAATGTGTGAAACTAAAAACAAGTCGTCTGCTCTCAACATATAATGGTGGGACAGGCATAGAATAACAGTTATAGACATTAAGCTTCAATAGGGGGGGAATGGAAGGTGAAAAGGAGTCACTGGCCCAAAAGAAGTTTTTAAGTCCCACCAAACTCCATTAGGTTTCTAGGACTCTTAGCTTCACCCTCTGGTCTCTTGCTTCTCTGCCCTCTGAGTCATCCTTTTCTTTTCATGAAAGTTGGTATGTGTTTGTATCTAAGTATTTGTATCAGCTTTCTTCCTGCTGGCAGAATTTGGGGGATCTAACAATTTTCTTTCATTTCATATACTATGTCCCTTTTGGTATAACTCGACAGTGTTTCTATTGGTGTAAAATGCTCAAGAATTTTGTGTATCTCTCATGATTATGATGGGATGGAAGCCAGGTCCGTAAACATTTTTTGAAATAATCTCACTCTTGTTTTTGGTTTTTGCTAAGATGGCTGAGGGACAATGCTCTTAAACTTTCTAAAGGTCCCTGGGTTTGGTTGCGAGAATCTGAGTCACACCTTTAACCTCTTCAGAGAGCCTCTGTGTGACCGAATTCTTTGACCTTTACAATCTGGATAGGCTGAGAATTTCCCAAATCATCAAGTACTAGTTTCTTTTTGTTTAATGGTTCTTCCCTCAATTTATCTCTGTCCTCTCACATTTAACCAAAAAGAAGAAGAAACCAAGCTGTACCTTCAGTATTTTGCTTGGAAATCTCTTCAGCAAAATATACATCATTCATAAGTTCTGCTGGCCACCTAAATACAGGACACAATCCTACTAAGTTCTCTGCCACCATAACGAGGTTCCCCCTTGCTCCAGCTTCCAAAAACATGTTTCCCTCTTTTTTGTAAGTCCTCAACAATAACGTCCTTCAATTCCAGATTTCTACTACATTTACGTTTCTTCAAGGGATGTAGGCTTTCTCTGAGGTGATATAGGATTTCTCTATAATTCTCCTTACTCCTTTTCAGCCCTCACCAACAACATTTAATATCCATATTTCTATTAATAGTCCGTTCAAGGCAATCTAGGCTTTTTTCTACCATGCTGCTATGTCTTAGGCAAGTTACTTCACTTCTCAGGGTCAAATGTTTCTTCATTAGCATAGTAATTCTATTTTTTTTTTTTTTGAGACAGAATCTCACTATGTCACCCTTGGTGGAGTGCCGTGGCATCACAGCTCACAGCAACCTCAAACTCTTGGGCTTAAGCGATTCCCTTGCCTCAGCCTCCCAAGTAGCTGGGACTACAGGCGCCCGCCACAATGCCCGGCTATTTTTTTGTGCAGTTGTTTAGCTGGCCCAGGCCGGGTTCAAACCCACAACCCTCGGTGTATGTGGCTGGCACTGTAACCACTGTGCTATGGGTGCCGAGCCTGGCATAGTAATTCTTATTTTTTTTGGCCGGAGCGGGGTTTGAACCTGCCACCTCTGGCATGTGGGGCCGGCGCCCTACTCCCTTGAGCCACAGGCACTGCCCAGTAATTCTTGTTTCAATTCTTAGGAGAGGACTTCACAGAGTGATCTTTATCTTCTGAGTGGTTTGGGATTTTAGCCATTACCAAGTTGCAACAATAGTCATCAAAATATCCAGTGGTCACATTTTGGCCAGCTCAAGGAAAGAGGAGGGTCATTTCGGCTAAGTTGTTTGCCTGTCTTGAAATCAGGGGTGGGCTGGTGGTCTATGAGATCATCTCTGAGACAGAGCCCCCTGTGCCTTCTATTTCCTAATGCTTAGCTCAAAGTCTAAGCCTGACAGACAACCAGCCAACAGTTCATTTTTAATCGAACAAACTTGTGTCCAGTACTTACTAAGCACTGTTCTAAGTGATACATATGTGTGTGTATATGCTATACACACACACAAATGACATACACTATTATGTTAACTTGTAGATGAGAGGGTGAGGCATAGAGAAGCAAGTAACTTGCCCAAATTATAATGCTATTAAGGAATAGAGCCAGGATTTGAATCCAGACAGTCTAATTCCAGATCCCACACTAAGGACTCTGCTAGGCTATGTTTCTTGAGTGCCATCCTTCAGGCCACCTGCTCTTCTTTTTTTCTTTTCTTTAAGTTCAGGAAGTTAGGCAGAAAGGCCACGTCCTCTTATTCAACCCTACAGTGGGGCTAGAAGAGGTGAAAAGAAGAAATTGTCCTCCCTCCCCACTGCCTCAGCTGGACCATGAGAGAATTAAGGAAGAGTGATGCTTGGGAGAAGAAGAAAAGGAGGAGACTAAAACCTGAGTTTGGGAAGGAGATGGAGAGTAAGGAAGTTGGAGATTAATGAGCTCGAAATGTAAAAAGTTTCAACTCGGCCTGTATCCAGGACTCCTTGCAACTTGAAGCTGAATTTCCACGTTTCTACAACCATCATCCAGGGATGCTAAGAAATTCTAGACTCAGGCTCGGTGCCTGTGGCTCAACGGGCTAAGGCGCCAGCCCGTACACCTGAGCTGGCGGGTTCGAATCCAGCCCGGGCCCGCCAAACAACAATGACGACTGCAACCAAAAAATGGCCGGGTGTTGTGGCGGGTGCCTGCAGTCCCAGCTACTTGGGAGGCGGAGGCAGGAGACTGGCTTGAGCCCAGGAGTTGGAGGTTGCTGTGAGCTATGATGGCACAGCACTCTACCCAGGGTGACAGCTTGAGGCACTGTCACAGAAAAAAAAAAAAAAAGAAAAGAAAGAAATTCTAGAGTCAGAAAGCAAAGTGGAAAAGGGATCAGCTGTGGTCTCCACAGAGCCAAACCAGGCTGATCATACAGGGAGCGCCAATGAAAAGTTGATTGCATAATGTTTTAAAATATTTTTATTAATTATCGAGTCTATCAGAGGGGAAGAAAGTGCTATTTAAAACTTCAATGCATTCTGGCTCGGCGCCTGTGGCTCAACGGGTTAAGGCGCCAGCCACGTACATCTGAGCTGGTGGGTTCGAATCCAGCCCGGGCCCGCCAAACAATGACGGCTGCAACCAAAAAATGGCTGGGTGTTGTGGTGGGCGCCTGTAGTCCCAGCTACTTGGGAGGTGGAGGCAGGAGACTCGCTTGAGCCCAGGAGCTGGAGGTTGCTGTGAGCTGTGATGCCACAGCACTCTATCCAGGGTGACAGCTTGAGGCTCTGTCTCAAAAAAAAAAAAAAAAGAAAGAAAACTTCAATGCATTCTGTCATCTAAGGAAAAATTCTTATTGAGAAATACATCCCTGCACCTTCCCTTGCAGAGGCTGGTCAAGGAAGTGATAAGGAAATACAGAAATGTTAAAGCTCTGTCATTCTTCTGTGGTGCTAATGGTGAGGTCGCAAACTGGCAAGGCATGGGCCTGAGCTGGCTCACAGACCTGTTTTGTTTGGCCTGCATAACGTCAGCCTGCACAGTGGTTTCTTTCTCAGTGTTTTAAATTAGAAATAGTAGTTGCCAACATTAAAAAAAAAAATAGGCAAGTATCCTTAAAAGATGTATTGCAAATAAGTTCTACTGTTCTTCAGGTTGCCAAAACTCTTAGTCATGAGTTCTGATTTAAAAGTTCTTAACTTTAATGAAATCCAATTTATCAACCTTTTCTTCTATGGTTAGTGCTTTGTATGCCCTGTTTGAAAAACTCTTTATGAAACCCATGAAGATATTATCCTATGCTTTCTTCTAGAAGCCTTGTTGTTTTACCTTTCACATTCAGATCTATGATACATATTGAATTAATTTTTGCACATGGTGGGGATTCCAGATTCGTTTTTTTCCACGTGAATATCCAATTGCTCCAGAACCACTTTTATTGAAAAGACTGACTTTTGCACCACTGCATTATGATAGCTTTTTTATTGTCAATCAAGGGGTCATACATATGCGGATGTATTCCTGTACCATTAATGTATCATTTGCAACAAGACTACCCTATCTAAATTACTCTAGCTTTATAATAAGTTTTAAGATCTGGTAGAGTAACTCCTCCAACTATTTTCTACTTCAAGATCATTGTGACAATTCATTGGGCTGAACACTTAACACTGGTGCATGTATGTGTGTATGTTATAATCCAACAAAAAAAGTAAATAATACAACAGGGGCTTGCTGTGGAGCAAGGGAGATGAGACATTGAGTCTCTCTGAAGGAATCAGAAATCTAGCAGCGCAGGAGCCTGCACGGCATTGACCCAGGGCTACCATTATGCACAGGGTATGCAGGCTCCATTTGCCACAGTCCTCACCATTCCCCATTGTTCCCTACCACTGAAGCATGACTTCACATCTTACTCGTAATTCACTTCACTCGTCTATATTGCTGCCTGGACCCTGGAGGTATTTCAATCAGCAGAGCCTGTCGATAGAGCTTTGAGCATGTGAAGGGGTGTCCCTGGTAGTGGTGAGGAGAAAGTGAAGTTGCAGTGAATAGTTGAAGGAAATGGAGAGAAGCCTGAGAGGCTCCTCTAGAACGAGGTTTCACAACCTCAGCACTATTGACGTTTGGGGCCAGGTCATTCTGTGGCGTGCAGACCGTCCTGTGCAGTGTGAAATGTTTAGCAGCATCCCTGGCCTCTACCCACTAGATGCCAGTAGCATCCCTCAGTTGTGACAACCAAAACTATCTCCAGACGTTACCAAATGTCCCCTTGGGGGCAAAGGCAGAATTGCACTCAGTTGAGAAACACAGGCCTAAACCAGCGGAAGAAACCCTGCTGTGGGGCTAGGGCACTGCATTAGAGGCTGGCGGGACCCCTAAAGTTCCCATCCTTTCCGACCTGGCCTCAGCCAGCAGAAGCAGAACGACAGATCTACAGAAAGGGAAAAAGGAAAACTTTGAGAGGGAAAGAGGGGACAGGGCAGCTTGGTGCTGATACCACACTCCGAGTGGTATCTTCTCACGTAGGATACCTTGTGAATGGTGTCCCTGCAGTCTGCAACATGACCTTGGCTATAAACTACTTAAAAGCTCTGAGCTCCATAAACAGAAGTCGTGCATCTCCGCTATTCCTCCCCGTCGTCCAGACTCATACACACGAATGGCTCCTGTGTGTGACGTCTCGCGGCGAAGAGATGGTCAATCTATGGAAGTAACTCCTAGGAAGCTCATCAGAGCGAGAAGCGACCAGTATAAAAACATCTGCGTCTCAGAATCTCCAGAAGGATTGGGACGCAGGCTCCCTCCACATATGGGTCGAGGTTCAAGCCAATTTCATTAGAATTTCAAAGGACCTGCTTCCCAATTCTGGGTATCTGTATTTAATTTGCTTTGCTTGCCTTTATTCCGTTCCCCGAGCATTATCTTTCTTCCTTTTGGCTTTCCTTCAGCCTTGGGAGTTTTGATTAGCTCTGAAACAGGGGTGGAGGCACATGCGCAGCTCTGCCCTGCTGTGCCCTGGAAGGGAGTGGTTCCCCCCACACACACACAGGTACAAGAGCAAGGGGTGTTTTCTGTGCGGAAAAATTTAAACGATAAAAATGACTAAAAGCTTGTCAGCCTTAATCATCACCAGGCACCAGTAATTCTACACAATGGCAAGGATAAAATACTCCTCTCCCCCCAAAATATTTTGTTGCTCTATGTTCTAAACAATTGCTGTGGCTATTGTTGAATTATATATAGATACAAAAATATACATTTATGGCTCGGCGCCTGTGGCTCAACGGGCTAAGGCGCCAGCCACATACACCTGAGCTGGCGGGTTCAAATCCAGCCCGGGCCTGCCAAACAACCAAAAAATGGTCGGGCATTGTGGTGGGCGCCTGTGGTCCCAGCTACTTGGGAGGCAGAGGCAGGAGACTTGCTTGAGCCCAGGAATTGGAGTTTGCTGTGAGCTGTAATGCTACAGCACTCTCTCCAAGGTGACAGCTTGAGGCTCTTTCTCAAAAAAAAAAAAAAAAAAAAAAAAATATATATATATATATATATATATATTTCTTTTTTATTGTTTGGGATTCATTGAGGGTACAAAGAATTAGTTTACACTGATTGCATTTGTTAGATAAAGTCCCTCTTATAATTGTGTCCCGCCCCCAAGAGGTGCGCTGTACACCGTGATCCCCCCTCCTCCCACTTACTCATTCCCCTACCCAGCTCCCAGTTGTATTAGCTCATCTGCTGCCTTCATATTAGAATAGAGTACATTGGACTTTTGCTTCTCCATTCTTGTGATGCTTTGCTAAGAAGAATGTGTTCCACCTCCATCCTGGTTAATACAAAAGATGTAAAGTCTTCATCTTTTTTAGTGGCTGAATAGTATACTATATATATTTTTTTAACATAGGCAGTCTCTGGGTTACAGATGACCAACATATGGTATTACAAATGGACCCCCAAGGCTCCCCAAGGCTATTTCTAATAATTAGTAATGAACAGTTTCTTCCGTGCATGTAAACAAACCCACGAGGTGTAAGAGGCACTCGGGCGCAGCA
>CAUYRH010094353.1:0-15981 GCA_963574655.1 Perodicticus potto
TGGCCGGGTGTTGTGGCTACTTGGGAGGTGGAGGCAAGAGACTCGCTTGAGCCCAGGAATTGGAGGTTGCTGTGAGCTGTGATGCCACAGCACTCTGTCCAGGGTGACAGCTTGAGGCTCTGTCTCAAAAAAAAAAAAAAAAGAAAAAAAGAAATGAAAAGATGGAAAAATCAGAAGATATTTAAGTTTAAATTCACAAATATAACCAAATAAAGTTTTATTTTTCTACAGGTTTTACAGATATTCCTGTATCTTTGACAAATACCAATGTGCATTAGAATTCAAAAGGACGAATGGACTATTTTTACATGAGGTGAGGGCTCCACATCATATGTCACTAGGGAAATGTAAATTAAAGCCACCAGGAGACCCCACTACATACCTATTAGAATGACCAAAGCCCAGAACACCAAAACATCAAATGCTGGTGAGGATGTGAAGCAACAGGAATGCAAAATGGAATAGGCATTTGGAAAAACAGCTGGCACTTTCTCACAAAACTAAACATACGCTTATCATTCAATCCGACAATCACACCCCTTGTTATCGACCCAAAGGACGTAAAAACTTATGTCTACACAAAAACTTCACACAGATGTTCACAGCAGCTTTATTCATAACTGCCAAAACTTGGAAGCAGCCAAGATGTCCTTCTGTAGGTGAATGGATAAACCGTGGTAAACCAGACAACCGAATATTATTCAGCACTAAAAAGAAATGTAGCATCAAGGCACAAAAAAGACAAACAGGAAACTTAAATGCGTATACTGAGTAAAAGAAGCCACTCTGAAAGACTACGTGTGCGCTGTCTGATTCCAACTACACGACGCTCTCTGTAAGCCACAGTAGGTTGCCCAGGCTGTGCAGAAAGGAAGGAGGGAGAGATGAATAGAGAGAGCACAGAGAATTTGCAGGGCAGTAAAAACCACTCTGTATTGACACTATAATGGTGGATACATGTCATTACATATCTGTCCAAACCCACAGAACATACTCCACCAAGAGTGAGCCTGATGTAAACTGTGGACTTTGGGTAACAATGACAAGTCTATAGGTTCGTAATGGCAACTAGTCTCCCTCTGAGGTCAGGGAGAATGCTGATGTGGGGAAGGCTGTTAGAGTGGGGCGGAGGGGCCCTATGGGATTCTCTCTACCTGCCACTTAATTTTGCTGTGATCCTAAAACTGCTCTAAAAAGTAGTCTATTGAAAAAAGAAAGCAGAGGGTGGTGCCTGTGGCTCAAGCAGCTAAGGCGCCAGCCACGTACACCTGAGGCCCGCCAAACAACAATGACAGCTGCAATCAAAAATCCAGCCTGGACCTGCCAAACAACAATGACAGCTGCAACCAAAAAATGGCCGGGCGTTCTGGTGGGCTCCTGTAGTCCCAGCTACTTGGGAGGCGGAGGCAGGGGAATCGCTTGAGCCCAGGAGGTGGAGGTTGCTGTGAGCTGTGATGCCATAGCACTCCACCCAGGGTGACAGTTTGAGGCTCTGTCTCAAAAAAAAAAAAAAAAAAGGAAGAAAATATAAATAAACAAAATAAATAAAAATAAGAAAGAAGGAAAGAGGGAGGAAGAAAGTGGGATAATGAGTCTATTTTTCAAATAATAATCTGATTCCTAGTCTGAGCTAATATCCTAATGGTATTTGAGGGAAGGAAGGAAGGATGGAGGGAAGGAGGGCAGGAAGGCAGACAGGCTCAACTGTTATTTAATTGGATAAACTAAATATTTAACATGTAAAAACTTCAAAAAAACATTTTTTTTTGAGACAGTCTCACTTTGTCGCCCTGGGTAGAGTGCCATGGTGTCATCATAGCTCACAGCAACCTCAGTCTCACAGGCTCAAGAGATCCTCTTGCCTCAGCTGGGACTCACAGGTACCTGCCACAGTGCCCAGCTAATTTTTCTATTTTTAGTAGAGACGGGGGTCTCTCTCTTGCTGAGGCTGGTCTAGAACTCCTGAGTTCAATTAATCTACCTGCCTCAGCCTCCCAGAGTGCTGGGATTACAGGCATGAACCACCATGCCCAGACAAAATTTCAAAAACAAAAAGTGTTTTTGAGAGTCTTTGTTGCCCTTGGTAGAGTGCTGCTTCATCACAGCTCACAGCAACCTCAACTCTTGGGCATAAGGGCCTTCCAAGTAGCTGGGACTACAAAGTACCCACCACAACACCCGGCTATTTTTTGGTTGCAGTTGTCATTGTTCTAGAGCAGGCCCGGGCCAGGCTCAAATCCACCAGCCGTGGTGTATGCAGCCAGTGCCTACTCACTGAGCTACGGGAGACGAGCCAAAAGTTCAAAGTTTTTAAGAGATGCCAAGGGTAAGTATGCAGTACACATTTCTCCTTCCACTCCTGCTCTCCAGACATCCAATTTCAAAACCATTCCTGATTTTTTTTAAGTTTTATTTCAAGGGACATGAATTCTACTATTATTCTCCTAAAAGATACAAGTGACTAGTCAAAAATCATGATTTATTCTAAAGAATATGAACTCTTATGTCCAAAGACAGATGTAACAGAAACTATATACATGGAGAACCACGCTACTCAAAGTGTAGTCCCAACATCGGCATCACTGAGAACTTGTTGGAAATGAAAACTACTGGATTCTGTCCAAATCTGCTACACCAGAGGTACATTGTAGCATGATGCCCAAGTAATATGTATGCATCAGTAAACAAGACAACACTGCCCTTGTGTTCGTGGAGCTTGCAGGCTAGTAAAGATAAATATTTAAATCACTGCAATACAACCCATCACACAGAATTTACTACACAGCTATAAGTTTGCCAAAGATCAGCTTTGGTCCCTGGCATTTTATGCCAGCTCCTCCAAAAAGGTCTGGATGCCCTGTGCATCCTGCTCTCTACTCATCTCTGCTACTCCCTTAGCAAAATCTCCCTCAGAGATTTTGCCTCCCCAAGGCCTATCAATATGGTTGGAGCCTCCAGGCCTTGGCATAGGTTTCCCCTACTGCCGGGCACACCCAGCCCTTCCCATCATTCTCTGCCCTGCTTAGTACACTCATCCAGTGAATGAATGATTAATCAGAGATGCTTCAGAAAGGGGTGAAGGATGGCAAGGGTTCTGATAGTTGGAAATAAAGAACAGGACATGCACATATAGTTTAAGATCAGTTTAGGAAATTTGTCTCAGGAACAAGCTATACTTGAATTAGCTTTTCTTGTACTATGACAACCGCTCTGTGGATCAGGTGAATTTCTATCCCTGGTTGCCTGCCCTCCCTCTCAATAAAACCAACCTGTGCCCAGGTTACTGGCACACTAAGCTACTAGAACTCCCAAGTCCAAACACAGGCTGCTACCACTACAGATTTTAAAAAACAAAAAAGCTCCACAGGAGCGCTGCTGAAATCTTAGTTGGGGGTTACTCCAGCTCCGCTTAGCAGAGGCAGCAAATTTTTCAGATTCAAGGAATGGTTTGACTATGACGATATTAAGCTCAAACATCCAGTAATTAAATGTAATATGAGTCTACAGAAAAAAAAAAATTTAATTTAAAAAAAATAATCCAGGACATGAACCTAGGACACACCTCAAGGACAAACCAACATTGGACCGACTTCAAGCAAGACAAAGGAATTGTTGCCTAAATCCCTGCGGTAGTCAGATTCTCACGGGACAGGGAGGCTGCTGCTCCGTGTACCGACAGACACAAGAGTAGGTCCAACTGGCCAGAGGCACCCAAGCTGGACTGGTCCAGTCTCCAGGAAACCTCAAAGGTAAATAAACAAGCGCAGAGTCAGGACAGGCCTGCACCTGAAAGCTGTGCTCACAAACAGCTCATCAGAAGACAAGCTGCCCTTGTACTCAACGTTGAAGCAGCTACTCGGTCATCGGTGCCACTCTCAAAGGAAACTGCAAAGCCACTGGGTCACACCGTTTCAGAAAAACAACTACGATGTACACACTGGTGTTCCTCCCTTACTACCAAAGTCCAGCTACCTGCCTGAACCCTAACAGCCTCCTAGTCATCCCCCTGCTTCCATCCAAACCAGAAGTCAGCTAACATCACACCCTCTAATGCAGTGTTTTTCAACCTTTTTTACCTCATGGCACACTTGAACCTATAGATGAACTTGTGTGGCACACAAATTACGGTGATCAAAAAAAGTTTAAAAAAAAAAAAAAGAATATTCTTGGCCAGTTGTAGTGGCTTAGGCCTGTAATCCTAGCACTCTGGGAGGCCAGACTGCCTCCCTGAGATCAGAGGTTCTAAACCAGCAGTTCTCAACCTGTGGGTCACAACCCACAGTAACTGTATTTACGGGCCGCAGCATTAGGAAGGTTGAGAACCACTGTTCTAGACCAACCTGAGCCAGAGAGAGACCCCATCTCTACCAAAAAAAAAAAAATAAGCCAGGCGTTGTGGTGGGCATCTGTAGTCCCACCTACCTGGGAGGCTGAGGCAAAAGAACTCAGCCCAAGAGTTGGAGGTTGCTGTGAGCTATGATGCCACAGCACTCTACTGAGGGCCACAAAGTGAGACGCTGTCTCAATATAAGAAAATAAATAAATAAACAGAATATTCTTACTGTGCTTGGAAGTTCTTTAGGAAATAATTTAATCAATGATCTTTGGAAGTACACCTAAGATCCTCTCCCGCACACCAGGTGAAAATCACTATTCTAATGGCTTCCAACTGTACTTAAAAGCAAATGCAAATCCCACACAGGGCCTACAGAACCACAACAGGCCGAGCCACACTACTCCTCCCCAACTTAGGGTCCAATTCTCTGCCCCGCTCCCCGGCCCCACCCCAGGCACCACACCTGCCTTTTCTCTGTGGCTGCCTTGGCCAAAGTTATGTTTAGTGCCCTCACACCACTTAGACGAAATGCCGCTCTCACAACCCCAGCCTTGGCCAAGGTTATGTTTAGTGCCCTCACACCACTTAGATGAAATGCCGCTCTCACAACCCCAGTCCTTGGTCACTCTTAGTCTACTTCTCTTCTGGCAGTGGCCACATCTGAAATTACCTTTTCTGCCTATCTGCTTGCTGGTTGGCCATCTCACCCCCTCTAGAATTCTACAGAAACAGGGACTTGGTGTGCCCATTTGTTGCTAAATCTCCAGATCCTCAAACAGCACCAGGTATACAGCAGGTGCGCCATAAATATCTGCGTTGAATACATTTGTTAGATGACTCCTTGAATATATGATGGCTTTAAACTTGTGTTTTAAGCAATGCTAAAATATGGAAAACCTGCTTTTACATGAAATGTTAATTAGTGCTCAGTTACCTGCCTTACACTTTCCCTAATGCATTTTTAAATATTTAGCTTCCAAGCCTTAGGTGTGCACACTTTTTGAAGGATAAATCTACTGTGCAAAGTGAACTAACTCCTCCAGGGTATAAACAGCGCTCTGTACACTGAAGGTGCCTAATAAACATCTGCTGACTAAATATGTGAGCACTGGAAAATACCTTAATACACAGAACAAATAATATGAAACTGCAGTAGGATTTAAAGCACAGCAAGCTTGGCTATATTTAAGTCCCATTTTCCATTTTATCTGATAAAGTGACATATGTATATGTTTAAAGTCTACTAATTTTAGGTACTAACAATGATCTTAGCCACAACCTTTATAGACAGGTGCAAATCCAAGTAAATTCTGAAAGTCACCTCAGTTAGTTTTCACCGTCTGTAGCGGCACAGAAACAATCAACAGATCACACAGCTGCTGGGGGCATCTATGGGGGTAGCATGAAAATCACAAACCTTAGGGTGTGTGGCGGTGGTTCACACCTATAATCCTAGCACTCTCAGAAGCCAAGCCCTGAGTAAGAGCACGATCTTGTCTCTAAAAATAGCCAGACACTGTGGCAGATGCCTGTAGTCCCAGCTACTCTGGAGGCTGAGGCAAGAGGAGAATCACTTGAGCCCAAGAGTTTGAGATTGCTGTCAGCTATGATGCCACGACACTCTACCAAGGGCGACAAAGTGTGACTGTCTCAAAAAAAAAAAAAAAAAGGAAAATTACAAAGCTTAAGGCATCCGTTTTTATTTATAATACATATAAAAGATCAAGTGTCTCCAGTAAAAGACTAATAAAAGAATAACACTTCTACAAAGCCCAGTCCCATTTGTGAGGCACTGCACACCCACCCTAATGTTCCAAATCATGTCCAGTTTTGTTTTTTTTTAAAGCACATCTTCGGCCTAGTGCACAGGCTCACACCTATACTCCTACCACTCTGGGAGCCCGAGGCAGGTGGATTGCTTGAGCTCAGGAGTTTGAGACCAGGCTAAGCAAGAGTGAGAACCCAGTCTCTAAAAATAGCTGGCACTTTGGCCGGCGTCTATAGTCCCAGCTACTGAGGAGGCTGAGGCAAGAGGATTGCTCAAGCCCAAGAGTATGAGGTTGCTGTGAGCTGTGCTGTGAGTGACCACGGCACTCTACCAAGGGTGACAAAACAAGACTGTCTCAAAGGGAAAAGAAAAAAAAGCACATCTAATATTTTTCTTTCCTTTGAGTAGATAATCTCTTCAAAATAAAACTTCCCTGTTCTAGTTTTATTTCTAAATCATGAAATTGCTCACTTAACACATTCAACATTCATACAGTCACCCAAGAAAAACCAGGGCACACTCAGGTGTCCATCTGAATTAACCGACCCCCACTCCCCTTCTCCTCTGCCAAATGTTGAGAAGCTGAAAACATCAAAATGGAACAGTCAGCTGAGTAACTAGACATGCAAATGTCTGTGTAAGGTGTGTGCCCATCTGCGTTTCTGTGTTCTTGAAGGGGCATTCTAAAATTAAAAATGACAACTTTGGGATTTTGTATGTATTATCTGTGCCTTTTATTCCTGCATTTACATTCTGTAGTTTGTAAAGTATGTTAATGATTTGGCACCATAAACCACATTAAGTTCCATAGAATGTCACAATCTATAACTCCAAAGAATTTCATGTTGTAAAACTTTTCACAAAATAATAGTCTACAAAAATAATTCAATTTCAAGATATAATAATGGCTGCACCACCTAGAGGAAATGAAATATAAACTAACCACATTTTTTAAAATGATGCTGACAAGTATAGACAAATTTGCTCCAACAACATTTAATAGTTTCTTGGTGGTGTTACCCTGTAGTGTAAATAACACTTTTGAAATAACATGACTCAGAATCTAAATCAAGCTATCAGCACATAGTTCATTTACATTAATTCTTCCAAACTCCAGCACTTGCTGAAGGCTGATCCTCAGGAAGGTCTTCAATATTTTCTGAAATCAGACTTTGGCCTGGTATTTTCCCTGTCCCCAGGTACCAAAGTAAACAAAAGTCCATTTCACTCCTATAATGAATAGCATCTTATTATGTTCTGGAAAAGTAAATAAAACTTAAGACCAACACTAGCAGGGTTTTTTTTTTTTTTAATTTACTTATTGATTTTGGAATAAAACGACTTGCATCTCAATTTGGGTTTCTTCCTCCCTTTGGCCTTCCATAAGTATAACAGTATAAAAGTAGACTAAAACCTAGAAGTAAAACATGGTCACACAATACACTGAATTACTTTATAAACTACACTAACTTTTTTTAATTTATTATTTACAAAAGCTAATTAGCTATCACTTCAAACCATGAAACGTGGGCATTACCAACTTTTCTTCAGTACAAAAGTACAATGACTCAAAACTTTTTTGAAAGTCATCTCATTTTACCACCAGCTGTGTTTCAGACTCAGGGCTGGAATGTTATTACCCAGTGCCCACCTAGTTTTTATGTCCTGTTTGAAGCAGTCTCCCTCTATTGCCCCAGGTAGAGTGCAGTGGCATCATCGCAGCTCACACAACTTCAAACTCCTGGACTCAAGCGATCCGCCTGCCTGGGCCTCCCAGGGTGCTATGATTTCTGGTGTGAGCCACCATGCCCAGCCTGTGTCTCCATTTCCTTATCACTTAGTTTATAGGCAAAGCCACAGCTGCTAACAAACAAGTATTCATAAGAATGTCAACAGAAAATAACACTCTAAAAGCGCTGCATCATAACTAGTGATACATAACCGCCTAATTACTATTTATAAAGGGTCACAGAGTGGCTAATGGGTTCTCTCAATATGAGCTTATTACTCAACCGGCTATACACAGGAAGCAAGCCCACACCCCCACTAAGGGGCCAGCAAAGGGAGTGATTCCACAGGGTGGCTGCAAGATGCCCTAAAACCAGCCAGCCTAAGCTGGTAGGCTTGTATCGTTCAAACCACTCAAACACCTGGCACTGCCCGGAGTCTTAAAAGAATTCTTTCACTGGCTGGGAACTCAAAATCTACTCCAATCCCTTCATTCTAGGGAACCAGGCCTGGATATATAACAATCAGTTATTCTGAAAGCACTCATGTTCTGAAAATAAAACTTTATGGAAATAGGTTAAAACCGTACATTTAAAACTCACTCTGAACGTGCCCTTTGAAACCAGAACGTTAAAAACTAAAGACAAACCACCTCTGTGCGCACCAAGCTCAGGCTTTTGGCATCCTCAGCAACCTATCCCAGACAACTAGGCACAAATCTGCACGGAGCAGGATGACACCCGCGGTCCCGCCGCCAGGGAAACACCCCGCGGTGACTCCTCCGGGCGTGGGGTGGGCGGCGGGAGCCGAAGCCGCAGCCCGCGAGGCGCAGATGCCCGGGTCTCTGCGTCAAGCCTCAGTCTCCGCTCCTGTGAAATGGACGCGTCGCTTCCTCGCCGCTTCTCCCCCACTAATGAATGAAAGTCCCCGGGAGGAGACCGCGCCGCGCCGGCCGATCGCCCCCGCGGGCTGCAGGGCGCCCCCCGCCGCCCCCGGCCGACGGTTACACGTGTTCCCAGAACCGCGCCCCGCGCCGCGGACTCCGCAGGGCGGCCCGCTCGGTAACGGACGCCGGCCCGACGCTGCCCAGACGTCGCCTACCTTGGCCACCCAGCTGAACAATGGTGACATCGCGGGCCGGGCGGCGGCTCCTCGCCCGCCGGCTCCAGCTCACTCCCGCCGCCGGCCCACGGGCCCGCGAGCGGCCGGGGGAGGGTTCGAGGCGCGGCGGGGCCGGGGCATCGCTCCCCGCACGGCAGCAGCGGTGGCGGCGGGCTCCACCCCGCTCGTCACTGCCCGGAGAGGTCGCGCCCGCCGGGCTGCCCGGCGAGAAAGGGAAGTGGGGGGAGGGGAGGGGGAGGGAGCGAGCGCCGGCCCCGCCCACCCGCGCCCGGCTCCGGCGGGAAGTTGGGACGCGCCGGGGTCGCCTCCTCCGGGATGCCCCGGCTGCGCAGGAAAGCGTGACACCAGCCACCCGCTTCCCAGGCCTCGGCGCCGCGATGAGTAACAACTTTCAGAAATGTATGAATCCCCCCATCTCTTTATCTCTTTCTCTGAGGTTTGATAAAAGCCCCGGACTTGGAGTTAACACAAAGCCCGCCCAACTTTCCAGGGGTTACCTCCACCCCCACAGAGCTCTTCCCAAGCGCTCTAGATCGCTGCTAACAAAAGGACCAGTGTTTCCCCAGCCCTTAATACCTTTATATAAGCAAAGTTGGTTTTCTTGGAGTCAGAAAACTCAGCTATTGAGACTAGAAATGGGGCCCAGGAAAAGAACCCTCAGCTCCCACCAACGGGAGGCTTTAGCAGTTTGAGAAATGTTGATTTCATCACAGTTTTCTGCTCTCCTATGGCAAAATAACGTGAGAGGGTGGTCAGTTTATGGCTACAAAGGTTAAAATGAGTTTCAAACGCAGACACTCCTGAGTTCCACGTTGAAAAAAAAAAAAAAGTCCAAAGGTCTAATAGCTGATGTGTAATGTCTGTGTCAGGTGGAAACCTCACTGAGTTCCTCAGGCCAAATGGGCCACCTCCCCCCTTCTCTTTTCCTAAGGGTGCATTATGTTTATGAAGGATGAACAGGACGTTTTAATGTTGTTCCCTAAATAGCTGGTATCTGAGTTCAGTGAGTGTATTATCCTATTGCTAGATAGCAAACTGCCCCCTAATTGAGAAGCTTAACTTCTTGGGTCAGAACTCCAGAAACCCCTAGAGGGGGCGCTCTGGCTCAAGGTCATTCTTAAGCTTAGCTGCAGCTGCAGTCATCTCTAGACTGACTGGGACTGAAGGGTCCACTTCTAAGCTCACTCACCTAGTTGTAGCCAGGACGGTTCCTGGCCAGCCCTTGGACTCAGAGCCTCAGTTTCTTACAGCTCCCTTCCTTAGGGCTGCTCACAAAATGGCAGTCTGCACCCAGCCACCACCCCCCCAGTAAAAATGATGCAAGAGAGAGCAGAAGTCCAAAAGGGAGCCAGTCTTTTCATGAATTTGCCTCAGAGGTGACATCCCAACACTTGTGCTATAGTCTGTTACAAGCAAAGAAACAAGTCTAGTCCACACTTAGGAGGAAATGACACAACAGCCTGAATATCAAAAGGAGAAGATCGTTGAGGGGGGCTCTTTTTCCCCTTCCAGGCAGGATGCGTAGGTAAGTCGTTGCATGAGGAAAGTCATAGGGTGACATCGTTCTCACAGAGGCTACTGTGGAAAAGAGCCTTGGGAGCATCTGAGGGAAGTGCTGTAGTCATTCCTCTAAGCAGGATGTTCTTTGCTTAATTAAGTCACATTCCAAAGGGGGAGGAGAAGAGAATGACTCCCACCAAAAAAGGAGTTTTCCCTACATCTGGTTAAAGCCTGACAACAGAACATGTGAAAACAACCTGCGGAGGATCAGCCTCTGACCCCCCACTGTTGTGACTGGTGAAAAGGGGGCAGGCACTCACCAGCCATTTACCCAAATCTTTCCCTATTACCACACACCTTCCCAAGCACCTAGAACAGATGGAAGCTGACAGCTCCATTACAGAGACAAGGCTTTTGGCCTCTACAGCTGACAACTCAAAGTGTGGTCCACTGCCCTGCAAACCCGGGCATCAACTGGCAATTTGTTAGAAATGAAAAATTTCAGGCCTTGACCTAAACCACTACTGAGTCCCAACCTTCATTTTACAGATTCCAGGTGACCAGTATGCATATTAAAATTTAAGAAGCAGGAGTAGATAAGATCCATTAACACTGATCTTAAAAAAATGGTAACTAGGTACTGACCAATAGGCTCCCAAGAAAGCAGCTAAAATTTTCCTGCATTGGTGGGATGGTGTGAACCTGCTTAGCCAGAGCAATTTCTGGAGAGCTCCTGGACACCAGCATAGTTGTGCTGTGAGCTGATGGGCCCATGACAAATATTGCCGTACTCCATCAATCCAGCTCCCATACTGAGCTCTGCCAAAATGCCCCGAAGTCAGGAACAAGACTGGGAAGAATCCTTATCCTTATTTTTGGCTAAGGAAACCTGAGCTACCTATAACTGATTTTCCACCAAAGATAATAATGCTAAAACAAAAAATTAAATTTAAGAGGGAAAAAGTTGCATTTCTTGCAAAAAATAAAGTCAGACAAAATTCTGAATGTAACAGTTACAACAGCAAATTATACAGGTGGGTGAAATAGGGTCATGAAGCCTTCATTGTTTAAACCTGGATCCAATTCTTCATCTATACACATCCAGGACAGAGACTCATGCAGGTCCTGGTTTGAACTTGCCTAACGTTTATGTATCTTTTAGACTCAGAAGTCTCCCTCTGAACCAGGTCTTCCTTCCTGATCCAGGAGTGGGCAGAATCCCTCATTTTATAGGCCTTGGCATTACATAGACTAGATAGACGGTAACGTGTGCAGCTCAAACAAAATATTTTAAATACACATGAAAATTCTTATTTTAATTCATTGCCATGTAGCTTGCCAGTTACACTGCACAAAGAAATTCTGTTATAATCTGGGATTTCGTTAAAGGAACACTGTTAACGTCAGGTAATCTAACTGATCTTACACTCGAAACAATTTTCCTTAAGGTACCACTCTCTCTTCCTACTAAATACCAGGCATCAGTAATTAGGTGCAGTAATCTGGTGCTTCACTCATGAAGCCAAAATTGAGGCCCTCTGCAGACAGAACAGTCACTGCTTAAAGACACTGCTGATGTGCCCCACCCATAATGCAGTAATGCAGGAGCAGGGAGATTGATTTGGCTTCCTTGGGACAAAGGTCAAATTCTCAGGCGGGTCACATAAATGTGTGAAGGGAGCCAGGTGTGGGATAATAAGAACAAAGAAATGGTTCAACATGGAGACGCACGCGCAATTATTATTATTATTTTTTTTTTTTTGAGACAGAACCTCAAGCTGACACCCTGGGTAGAGTGCTGTGGCATCACAGCTCACAGCAACCTCCAACTCCTGGGCTCAAGTGAGTCTCCTGCCTCTGCCTCCCAAGTAGCTGGGAGTACAGGCACCCGCCACAACGCCAGGCCATTTTTTGGTTGCAGCCACCGTTGTTGTTTGGCGGGCCCGGGCTGGATTCGAACCCGCCAGCTCAGGTGTACATGGCTGGCGCCTTAGCCTGTTGAGCCACAGGCGTCGAGCCAAGCACACTCAATTATTAAAAATCTAGCCACGCAGGAGCTGGTGGGTTTGAACCTGGCCCAGGCCTGCCAAACAACAATGACAATTACAAAACAAATAGCCAGGCATTGTGGCAGATGCCTATAGTCCGAGCTACTTGGGAGGCTGAGGCAAGAGAATCACTTGAGCCCAAGAGTTTGAGGTTGGTGGGTGCTGTGACCCGACAGCACTCTCCCGAGGGCAAAGTAATGAGACTGTCTAAAAAAAAAAAATCTAGCCAAGTAAAATATGTCAGCCAACTGCATGCAGCTGGGAAGGTCATTATAGGTGCTGACCTATGGGTTTACTTAAAACTTGGAGATAGGCCAGGCACAGTGGTAATCCAGGCACTCTGGATCCCTTGAGCTCAGGAGTTTAAGACCAGCCTGAGTAAGAGACTATGTCTCTACTAAAAATAGGAAAATTAGTGGGGCATTGTGACAGGGACCTATAGTCCCAGCTACTGACAGGCTGAGGCAAGAGAATCGCTTGCACCCAGGAGTTTAAGATTGCTGTGGCCGTGATGCCACAGTACTCCACCCAGGGTGACAGAGTGAGACTCTGTCTCAAAAAGAAAAACAAGTTGGAGATAAATCCTAACAGGTGATTGTGGTTGTCAGCCAGAATTGGGAACCACTCTCATAGCTTTAGAGCTTTTATTTAAAAAAAAAAAAAAAAAAAAAAAAGGTGGGTGGTGCCTGTGGCTCAAAGGAGTAGGGCGCCAGCCCCATATGCCAGAGGTGGCAGGTTCAAAACCCAGCCCCGGCCAAAAAGTGCAAAAAAAAAAAAAAAAAAAGGCTTGGCACCTGTAGCTCAAGTAGCTAAGGTGCCTGCCACATACACCAGAGCTGGTGGGTTCGAATCCAGCCCGGGCCAAACAGCAATGACAAGTACAACCAAAAAATGGCTGGGTGTTGTGGTGGGCACCCAGCTACTTGGGAGGCAGAGGCAAGAGAATCACTTAATCCCAGGAGTTGGAGGTTGCTGTGAACTGTGATGCCACAGCACTCTACCCAGGGCAACAGCTTGAGGCTCTGTCTCAAAAAAAAAAAAAAATATATATATATATATATACATATATATATACACACACATATATACACATTATACATACATATATATAGCTGCCCTGTGGAGAGCAATAGGCTATTCAAATAGCACTGCAGAGATCTAAGTGTGACAGTATCTCTATACAGAATCCAAGACTACTGTCTTTCTAAGTAACTTTAAAAGGATGTTTTCATGTCTCACCATCTCAGCTGTCCTGAGACATTAAAGGAGGACTTGAAAGAGAGGGAAGAAACCCAGGAACTAAACCTGACCACATATCTGGAAACAAACCCTGACGCTCCTGCCTCAGCTCTGCTGCCAAGTTCTCCCTTCCAGGAGGAACAAGAAGCAAGGGCAGCAGAATGTCCTGAGCGTTCAGAAGGGGATTTCAGACAGGCCGCCCCACCATCTCAATGTGAGGGGCCGGGAGGAGGAGACGCAGGCAAAAGCACGGCCTCCTCTGCCAGCTTGTCCCTCTCCACCTGACTAAAAATAGAGCCATTGTAATACTAATCTTCAAGGAAATTCATCTGAGTTTCAAGTGAATCAGAACCACTTGGCAACTGACCAGGAATTTATTCAATTTTCAGATAAGATTATTCATTAGCATTGATTGTGTAAAATTAACCGGAGTCTTTGCAAAGAAAAGCAGAAGTGAGTCAGAACCAGAATCCTGCCCTCAAGGGGCATACTGGGTAGCTGGGAAGCTCAGGCTGGGAAAAGAATGGAAAATGACCACAGAAAAGGTCCAGGTGAAGCTTTGAGGAGTTGCCAGAGAAAGAAGAAAATAACTTCTGGTGCAAAGGAAGAGAAAGCTTCCATTCTGGAAGACTAAAAGCCTTTGACAGGTAATGGTGAGGGAATGTTTTCCAGGAAGAAGGACCAGCATGGACAAAGGTTTGCAGAATTAATGTTCATCTCCTCCATATGTAGGAGAAGATAGGACAGAAATCAGAGATTATGTGGTGGAGAGAGAATTTTAGGAAGCAGTAGTTTGGTGATATGCAGCCCTCCCGTAAAGGCATAGAGGTTTGTTTCCACATAAAATATTTCCTAAGGATAATATCAAATCCAGAAAATCCCAAACTAAACATCTCTCTATGTGAATCAAAAACACATGCCTCATAAAAATTTGTCCACAAATGTTCACAGTGGTGTAAGTCACAAGAGCCAAAAAGTGGAAACAACTCAAATGTCCTGATGAATGCATAAATAACTAAGGACACAATATTTGACTTTATTATAAAGGTAATAAAGTACTAGTATATGCCACAACATGGATGGACCTTGAAAACATTATGCTAATTGAAATAAGCCAGTCCCCAAAGACCATGTATTATGATTCTGTGCCTATGAAATGTCCAGAACAGGCAAATACCTGGAGACAAAAAGTAGATCAGTGGTTGCCAGAGACTAGAGAGAAGAGAAAACGGAGAGGTACTACCAATGGGTATAGGGTGCTTTTGGGGGTGATGAAACTGTTTTGGAATTAGGTAGTGGTGATGATTGCACAACTTGGCGAGTGGACTAAAAACCAAAATTTTATGTGAGATATATCTTAATCTGCAAAATCCCTCCTTGTGATGGTGGCTGAGTAAGTTTAGGCAAGTTAATTCTTCTGAGCCCTTGTAATTACAGGACCCACACTTACAAGGGGTAGTGTTAGGATTAAATGAGATAATGGTTATAAAGCACTTGGCCTGAGTCCTGGCATACAGTCGGCATACAGTCGGAGCTCAGCAAATATCAGCTGTACCTGTGGTGGTGATGGTGGCAGTAACAGCAGGAGCAACTGCTATTGGAGTAATGGGTATGAAATGTTTTACATGTAGAAATTAAACAAATGATGGACTAGAGACCTCAAGTTCAGAACTGGGCTTACAGACACATCGAATAGGCCAGGATAAACTCTAAAGGTCAAAGACGAGACTGTGTCAGCCAAAACTAAATCCCGGATGGTAGGTCTCCAGAACATGTCTCCATATTTTCCTCTCCCTTTTATGAGTTGCTATGTCTAGTGCAAGACGGTGTGCCCTTTGTTACTTCAGCTCGATAAGCCAAGCTGTGAACCATCCAAGTTTCTCTGGTAAATTCCGAGCACTCTAGCAAGGCAGAGACTCCATGTGCACAAGCATGACGAGCCCACCATGCTTTCAAGAGCTGAGATCCCAGGCATGGATCCCACTCACTCCACGCTGCTTCTCCCCTGTTGGCCCCGTACCTCCATCCCTCCTCCCCGGCCCGCGTCACTCAATTTCTCTTAAGGACACACCCACATGTACATTTTATTTATTTATTTATTTTTGAGACAGAGCCTCAAGCTGTCACCCTGGATAGAGTGCTGTGGCATCACAGCTCACAGCCTCCAATTCCTGGGCTCAAGCGAGTCTCCTGCCTCCGCCTCCCAAGTAGCTGGGACTATAGGCGCCCGCCACAACGCC